>BSBN01000552.1:9087500-9222500 GCA_027924645.1 Cunninghamia lanceolata
GGAAAGAGTTGGGACTAACAACTAAATAGAAAACAATAACTAGTTTTGCATTTTCTAGGAAATAGGAAACAAAATTGAGCTAGAACCATCTTGACTAATTTATCTATTTCTAGCTAGATTGAACCCTAATTCTATATGCAATTCCAACCGTAACCCTAACACTAATTCTAACCCTAATCCTAACCCTAATTCTATATGCAATTCAAACCCTAACCCTTATTATAACCCTAATCATAACCCCAACCCTTATTATAACCCTAATCATAACCCTAACCCTAACTCTACTTGTAATTGTAATTGTAATTGTAACTCTAACTCTAGCCCTAACCCTAACCCTAACGAGCTACTTGTAATTGTAATTGTAACCCTAACTCTAGCCGTAACCCAAACCATAATTGTAGCTCTAATACTTACCCTAATTTAGCAACCCTTGAATTCTAATTCTAACCCTAACCTCAATTCTAACCCTAAGCCTGATCCTAATTGAAACCCTAACCCTAACTTTAATTAATCACAAGTCATGCTACAGGGATTTCTTCTATATATTTTGTATGCATGTGTTATTCCCTTATTGCATGTGAGTTCACCAATTATTTGGAAGTCTCCTAACTGGGAGGCGGGCTTGTATTCAAGCCCTATAAATTTTGTGTTTATAGGTGTTATGTTTAAAGCTATATGGAGACTTGTAATAGGAGGTCTTGAATTTGGTACCAATGATTGTGAGTTCCTTGTCTAGAATATGATGAACCTTTTGAACAAGAGAACCTTGTAGACCATGATGCATATCTTGAAATTTAAACTTGAACATTATCGTCATGTGAAGCTTTTAGCCATCCTACAACCTCCTATGACCCTTCATCCTCTTATAGGGATATGCCACACAACCTCTCCAAGTTGACCATGCCAAACCCAAAGTCACAATCGTAAGAGGTAAAGAATCTTTTGGCCCCATTCAAGTCCACTCCCTAATAGGAGTGATACAATGCTAATAGGGTTGTGAAGGTAATTAAGTTCTTGATTAGTATGTTGGGTGTATCTAAGCATAACGATGATATAGTTAGTCCTGATTTCATTAATCTTAAGATCATTGAGCTAGAGTACTTAATATAAATGGTATAGTTTTGTTCAATCAATAGTGGTAGGGAAAATTAATATACTACAATGACATCAAACATAAACCAATAGGTGTCTTAAGATATATTAGTGGTAGGGAAAATTATAGTGGCCCTAACCCTAGAGTAATAAGTTGAAGTAGTGTTAGAATTACTAATAAACTAAAAAACTTTATCCTAGGGTGGTGGGACAAATTACATAAGCCTTACAAAGCCTCTACCACTTCCTTGACATTTTTACATTGTTTGAATTTGATAGGAGGGATTTATGTCACCTCCTCCTCATCTTAATTCTCATAGTGGATAGAATCATCCAATTTAGCATCAAGACATGAAGGTTTATCTTCATTATCTTAGAAATATCCTCTAATACTTACCCTAATTTAGAAACCCTTGAATTCTAATTCTAACCCTAACCTCAATTCTAACCCTAAGCCTGATCCTAATTGAAACCCTAACCCTAACTTTAATTAATCATGAGTCATGCTACAGGGATTTCTTCTACATATTTTGTATGCATGTGTTATTCCCTTATTGCATGTGAGTTCACCAATTATTTGGAAGTCTCCTAACTGGGAAGCGGGCTTGTATTCAAGCCCTATAAATTTTGTGTTTATAGGTGTTATGTTTAAAGCTATATGGAGACTTGTAATAGGAGGTCTTGAATTTGGTACCAATGATTGTGAGTTCCTTGTCTAGAATATGATGAACCTTTTGAACAAGAGAACCTTGTAGACCATGATGCATATCTTGAAATTTAAACTTGAACATTATCGTCATGTGAATGCTTTTAGCCATCCTACAACCTCCTATGACCCTTCATCCTCTTATAGGGATATGCCACACAACCTCTCCAAGTTGACCATGCCAAACCCAAAGTCACAATCGTAAGAGGTAAAGAATCTTTTGGCCCCATTCAAGTCCACTCCCTAATAGGAGTGATACAATGCTAATAGGGTTGTGAAGGTAATTAAGTTCTTGATTAGCATGTTGGGTGTATCTAAGCATAATGATGATATAGTTAGTCCTGATTTCATTAATCTTAAGATCATTGAGCTAGAGTACTTAATATATATAGTATAGTTTTGTTCAATCAATAGTTGTAGGGGAAATTAATATACTACAATGACATCAAACATAAACCAATAGGTGTCTTAAGATATATTAGTGGTAGGGAAAATTATAATGGCCCTAACCCTAGAGTAATAAGTTTCAAAGTAGTGTTAGAATTACTAATAAACTAAAAAACTTTATCCTAGGGTGGTGGGACAATTTACACAAGCCTTACAAAGCCTCTACCACTTCCTTGACATTTTTAACAGTGTTCAAATTTAATAGGAGGGATTTATGTCACCTCCTCCTCATGTCTTAATTCTCATAGTGGATAGAATCATCCAATTTAGCATCAAGACATGAAGGTTTATCTTCATTATCTTAGAAATATCCTCCAAGGCTTTGTGCATATGCTCATGCCACACATTGAAGATGTGGAATTTATCTAAGTAGCAATATAGAAATCCTTAGCCTAACCTTCTAGACCCCTTCAATATCATTGTATAGAAGGTAGATACAAGTAACATTTGATAGCATGGAGGCACAACTTAGGGATTTCAAGTTGAATGTAAAAAAATTATTCTTCCCAACAAATGCTAGATGTCTAGGAGCAATTTAATGATTTCTTCCATTATTTGCCTAGTCTAGAATATAATTACCTTTTCTTTTGATATGTTTAAAGGAGATAGATTTAAACAAGTATTCACCAAGTTTCTAGCTTCCAATATATAATAGTTTCCAATAACCACAAGCTTCATCTATGCTTTTTCATATGATCAATGTTGATCTTGGAATCTCCTTCCACACTAAGGGATATCTTGTTTAGTTTCCAAGTCATCTTGAGGCCCTGGATATCATGGCCCTAGAATCTACCATATTATTGTTCTTGACACCAAAATCATAAGCTTTAAGATAGGTAGAGGTTTTCCCTTAGCATCTCTTAATAAACATACTCCTACTTCACTAGGATTACCCTTGGCTACCCATCAAAATTTCAAGCTTAATCCATCCCAATGTAGGCATGGACCAAAGGGTGTGAATATCAACATGGGTATCTCCTTGTTTTAACCTTATTCAAAGCAACCTTGGCTAATTATGAGCCTAATCAGTGCCTCTTCTAGCATGATCATATATTCCTCTTTACCCCAACAATCACCAAGTTCCTAAATGCACCATATTTCTTTAAAATAACTTCTAAAATTTGGGATGCATATTCACATTTAAGAAATACATGATGATTGTCCAGAGAAGTTTCCTTACTTAAATGCACATTGAAATTTTGAAATATATATTGCCCATTGTATCAATCATTATCACGGTAGTCCTAATAGCTCTCTTACATTTTGAAATTTGTACATGCATGTATACATTATTTGTATGTTTTTAATTTAAATTTATTTCAAGTGTAATTTCTTGAAATATATATATATATATATATATATATATATATATATATATATATATATATATATATATATATATATATATATATATATATATATATATATATATATATATATATATATATATATATATATTCTTGATTTAATTTTAAATTTGTACTGAAGTTTGTATGTTTATATGTATATATATGCAGGATCATATCTAGATTTTTATATATACATCATGAATCTAGATGATATTCAGTTTGATGTTGAGGACTTCCTTAATGCACAAGATGATCCGGCCGTACCCCCACCCCCAGCGCCAAATGCCCCACCTCTAGATGCCCCACCTGTAGATGACCCGCCTCCACCTCCACCTCCACCCCCACCTGGAACTGACCAGGCTCGCTTGCGAGCCATAAATGAAAATGTGGATTCGATACAAGAAAAACTAAATTGCATTCGCAGTGAACAATTCATGCCACCTCACGTAGTACGTTTTGCATCTTTGATGCAAAACATTGTAGATTCTGTGAGGTCTATTGACTCAGATTTTGATGGATTCCAGAAATGGAGAGAGGAGAGGCACCAATTTTATGTTGATGGCCTCTCCTATAAGACTATTTTGGATCTTAAAATCACAAAAGCTCATGTAGCACAATATTTTAGACATCCCATTACAAATGAACCTATTCCTGCAAATAAGAAAAGAATATCAATCAGGTGGTGTAGGCATGAAGGAATGTCTGCCAATTTTTGGGATAGATGGTGGATGGTGTTTGATTATCCACCTCATGCTAATTGTGAGGTTCCTTTATATTTTTTGAGAAAATTATATGTAGAGTTTGTTATGAATAAAAAACCCAACTACTTTGATTTTAGATCATTCCAGGGTGTTGGTGGTGGCATGCCACAACAGAGGTTGGGGGCACGGGTTGATCCCCAACGACCGGTGCCTATTCAACCTCTTATTGACCCTCCTGTTGCTGCCATTCCTTCACCCTTTGAGCATCGTGCAGTGGTATCCACACTAGGCACATTGAGTGCACTCTTAGGTAGCCTACATGAGTAGACTTCTATGATGGTAGCTCAAGTTAGAGAGCATGGAGGAGTTGATGATGGAAGTGGTCCTAGTGCCACTCCACATGTGTCGATGCCTCATACATGTATGAGTTGTAATCAATTGTGTTATGTACCTGATCAGGTAGTTGCACCCACTTCAGCTACACATGCATCATCTGATAATGTGGGCACTGAATCATTTGTTGATTATCTATTTGCTGAGGATCATCCCACTGATCATTCGACACAGTTATATATAGGTTATGTACACATGTTGAATTTAAAACAATTTTTTAACCACATGTTTTTAATCAACATATAGATGATCAATTAAATTGTAATATTTTAACAATCGAATTGTTTGGTTTGTTTGGTGTAGATGATGGCAACAGGGGTCACAATTGATCAAATTAATTTTTCATCGACACCTGTTCATCTCGGGCACCCATTTGGGGTACATTAAATCAATGATTTGTAAATTTGTAAAATTCAGTCTTGAATGTGTGTACAATTAAATATTTATGAACTTATTTATGAACTGGTTCAGGGTTCTTCCACATTGAATCCTCCATCTCAAGGTGTCTCAAGCGCTCCTCCATCATTGGGCATCTCACGTGACACTTTTATAGTATGTATATTGTTTTAAAAAACTATATATATACTTAAATTTTTCTATTTTGATATCAGTGTATCTAAAAACGTGCACATACATATTTAATATTTTATAAATATGTCTATGCAGGTTGACACAACTATGAGGATGGGCATTGTAGCACACTTGGATAATCCAAGTTTATATCAGGAGTCGACTGCATTTCAGGTTGTTGAAAAACGTATTTAATAACATGTACACTATAATTCAATTATATATATGTTTTAAAACCTAATTTGTACACACATGTGCTAACTTAAATATAAATGACATTGTAGGAGCTTGTTAGTGACATGTTTCATGATGAACACACAGCACATGTAGAGCAGGAGGACAAGGAGATGGGCAACCTGATACGGTATAATTTAAAATTTAGATTATATTTAAATTGAACAATTAAAATAAACGTTGTGAACTTAAAGTAAATTTCTTTATATATATATATATATATATATATATATATATATATATATGTTGACATGTACATTCAAAATTCTTTTTTCTTAAAATATAGCTCGATACATGTCATGGAGCTAAGCCTATAGAGACAGGTCCTAGAATAGAGGATTCACAACAAGTTCCTCTTACGGTATAATAATTTTTAAATATGATAGTTCTTATAAATTAAATTGAATTAAATCATTTTTAAAATCGTCAAGTATATCTAATTTCAACTTGAACTTTCTCTTGTATTAAATAGATTGATTTAGAGCATGGAGACACAGGGCCAGGTGCACCAGAGCATGCCTCTCAGCCTCACACGGTAATTTAATTTTATGATATAAATTATAAATTTAAAAATTGTCATTAAATTAGATTTGGACTAATCATCTTACATCTAATTTCATATAAATCTTTCTCTTTTGCAAAGTGATTCAGCTCATCTGAGTAGTTCGCATGGTGTGAAGAGGACTCTTGATGATAGAGATAGTATGTGATAGGTTATTTCAAACATGGGCTATGTATAATTTGACTATTTCATGGACTATTTGTTATATACTGTTTGTCATGGACTTTATATATATATATATTATTGTTCACCTGGACTTTATATATTTGACTATTTCATGGACTATTTGTTATATACTGTGTCATGGACTTTATATATATATATATATATATATTGTTGAACCTGGACTTTATATATATTTTTGAACATGGACCTGGACTTTATATATTTGACTATTTCATGGACTATTTGTTATATACTGTTTGTCATGGACTTTATATATATATTGTTGAACATGTGGACTTTATATATTTTTTGAACATGGACCTGGACTTTATATATATATTGTTGAACCTGGACTATATATTTTTACATGTCACACAATAAATGCAATCTTGTCCTAGTTCAAAATCATAAACATGTCAAAGTAATAGTCATGTAAAACCATCATGTTAGTTTAGGTGCATCCATATTTATATATATGTTATCCATGCATACATACATTGCATATACATCATAAACTATAAAATCATAACATCACATACATATGTATATACAAGCATCCCTAAATTTAATCATAAATCAAACACTAATCTAACCATGTGCATGAAGGAAAAGAAATGTAAACATTTGAGATCAACCATAATAAGATATATAGATTGACATCAATAGAAATAATCAATTGTCATATATAAATCTACAAGTGTCAGAGTGTTGATCTAGATTTGCGCTTAATGAAGAAATTGCATTGAAAGAATTTATGTAGTGATGAGGTCCTAATAAAGTTCCTCCATTCATTCACGGTATGCATATTTAGGTCCTAGTCAAATTTTAAGCAATAAAATGGTAAGCAAATCAAAACAAAGCATTAAAAAGTGAGATAAGTTCATGAGGATCTCTTGCCTACTAGGAGGGATCAATCTCTCACATCTTCTCATCTAGAGATCAACTAAGTTATATTAAATGATCCTAGCATGGTTATAGTTATATTTATCCAAGTGCCTTGGTGCTTGAACATCTTGTGTTGATCATGTAATTTAAGATATCTTAAGGGGCCCTAATTTACGATGTCTTAAGTGGACACAACTTCTTCACCAAATTGTTGATAAAAAAACATGTGAACTATAACTTTGGAACTAGGCCTACAATTTATTAGTGGAGGTGGGAATTTCATTGTAGCATAAATGACACAAATTAGGAATGAAGTTAGTAGAAATCTTCCCCTTTGGTAAATCACATGTGTAATAATGACACCCATCTAGCATTTAAATGTATTGAGTCTTTGTTCCCAAATAGTTTGCACATCATAATCATGGCCTCTTTCATTTCACTAGGAAAACTTACAATTGTGTAATCCTCCACATTCCTTAACTTTTTAAATCCACATTAGGACTAGCCCAATCTTTTAACACTTCAATTACATTATACTCTTGAGACCATTACCTTGCAACTATAACATTGTACCTCAAAGTGGGTTCAAGTGAATTCAACATTTATTTGAAAACTACTTCTCTCACCATTATTATAGTCTAATTTTCTACATTATTGATATAGTCTACATTTATGGTACAATGCCTAAAAGTATCTAGCAAGATATCTAAAAAGTTAAACACATCAAATTTTCTATCCAACCTATGTAAGTAGGATGCTCTAACCTACCAACATTTGTGACTACATCTCCTTTGTCCTCTAGCTAATCTATGAAGAAATATTATATTAAATTAAATCCCAAGGCCTTATGTGGGTATCATAGAGTGTCCTTGCAATCTAGTAACTTAGATTCCATTTATGCTTCTACACAAACTATTTATAGTTGAATAAACTCTCATCACTTTGGTTCTAGTTGACTTCTTATTTTGTTTCACAGTCTTCTCCACAATAAGATTCATATACATGTATTTAAGAAATAATCATGAGAAATCACTTGATTTGATAAGTTGATTAATAAACAACTTAATTTACAAGACAAAAGATTTCATCACAGATTTACTTCATTAATGCAAAGAAAATTGATGGGATATTCCAATATTTTACAAAATGAAACCATTTATTACCTTAATTATCTTGTCAAATCATTGAAATATACTTACTATATCATACTCAAGGTGTCATTCTCTAATTGGACTAAGCTAAAGTGTTCTTACTATATCATACTCTAGGTGTCATTATCTAATTGGACTAAGCTTAACTTGTCAAAATAAATAATAATAATAATATAAATCTATACCTTCCCCTAAGCTTGCCCAAGCTCATTAGGATTTGTCAACTTTAATTTCAAATCTTAGTGTAACTACTAAAATGAGAACTTCCCTTAGTCCTTTTAATACGATCTTTAGTGTCCATTAGGACTCAAGGGTATCTCCTGCTTGACATGTTTCATCCTATGAACACAAACCTTGGATGTGAATCAAATTTTAAAATAAGTTTAGGTCTGTAGGAACTTATAAGATCTTAATACTTTACATTTTTAGACAAAAGGCCCTGGATCTCATCTATTTCTCCCCTCCACTTCCTAGCTATGGTCCCATATGGTTCTCCCACAATTTATATTCCTTTGTATCTTCCCTTCCCTCCACTTTGTGAAAGCTAGCTTAACTTTAGGATATGATTTATCCCATCCCACTTCCTATCCTATTGTCTAGTTTTACATCATTTCCCCATAACATCAAAACACTCATTTCTTCCTAATTGTAGAAGCCTAACTGCCTTGAAGAAATCATTCCTTTCTTCAATTCATTTCATCCAATTCCCACCTAAAGATTTGTAACATTTTTTGCAAAAGTTTGCCAAGTTCATATACCCTGTCCCAAGTCAAATTTCTACAACTTCTTCAAAAGATTCCACCCACCCCAAGTACTCCCCTGCATGACTTAGGACCACCATTAATGACTTTCAATGGACATGATATGATGTAATATTTCCTCCAAATTCCTCTTAACATTGGTGGACCCTCAAAAATATGATTTGGGCATAAAGGTATGGGATAATGGTATAATTCAGCATGATAATCAAGTGTGTGCCATGTGAAAGTGACACGAGAAAGTATGGGTGGACATTTAACTCTCAAGTGACCAAGGTCCTTGTCTAACATTGCTTGTTGACATTGAACAATCTATATATTATAGTATCTCATTAAACTGAGAGATGGAAAACTAGTTGCAAAGGAGAGACTAAGTAGGAAAAATGAAGGGGGCACTAGGTAAAAATGTGAGGTAGGGAAGGTCAATTTGGGGGTTGAAAAAGATGGTCAAGAGGGGGAAGAACACACAGGACATGCCACACCAAGAGTGAAACTACTGGTAGGAGTGTAATTCACACCTACATGACTATGATTAGGACTTATTTATCATCATCAAATTGTCATGTAGGCTTGATGTGATTTTAGTACTTATAGATACCAAATGTTAGGAGTTTCAAGCCACAAATACTAATTCCACATAACCTTAATGAGAGAAACTATGCTAAATAGTATGTAGAATCTATAATACAAAAGAAGAATAAAGCATAATTACAAGATAACAAAAGATGCACCTTGCGAAAACCCTTTTAGAAAAAACCTAGCCTCCAAAGGACCACAAACCCAATGTATTATCTCAAGAATGGGATTACAGAGATAATACATTTGTAGAGTTCTCCATGTAGAACTTCAACAAAATTAAACAACTTCTTGCATTTGTAGTGTCCACTTAAGGTGGAAGTTGTATGCTAACTTTTTGAATGTCTTAAGGGGTCCTAATTTACGATGTCTTAAGGGGACATCTTAAGTTCTCAAAATTTGGTGAAGTTGCCCAAGGCAACCAAATTGAACAATATAATAAATCAAATTTAAAGTAAATTCTAAGTAGAAAAACATGGACATTTAACAAATAAAATACATAAAATAATAATTTTGATAAATTTAATACTGTAGAGTATAAAATTGTGTACATACACATGTATACAAATTTTTGTACAAAATGTGTAATAATGTAATTGTGTATGTACATATATGCCAACTCAAAATAATGTAAATACAAAATGTCATTATATGCCATCTCAAGAAAATCCAAAACTTGAGGAGAATGTAGCAGGTCTTCATGCCACCTAATATAAAAATAATACAAGCAATTTATCAATATATCTGAATCAAAACATGTATTTTAATTTATATAAAACTATCTAGATATACACAATTTGTACCTGTATTTACAAGTGCCTCTCAAGTTTTTGTTTCAAAGTATTTGATGAATTTGTGATGATGGCCTAAGGATATAAAATGATAAATTAAATCAATTTCAACTAATAACGTACAAGAAATATCAAAACATGTATTTAATACATATTTAAAACAATAATATAAATCTATTTAACTATATTTACCTATATTTACTTATTCCATTGTACCATCTCCATCCTCTCTTTTTTCCAACGCATCGATGATTGTCTCATGGTCTTCCATAGAAATGTTCCATAGCTCTTTATTTGTAGGTTTTCCGCGATACCTCTCCAGTTTTATATTTGTTGCCAACACCAAATGTGAGTAGTGTATAATCTTCTTATGTGTTTCATAATCTTCGAATGCAGGCAAACCATTCTTCCTTATTAGGTATTTCTGTAGCCAAGTGCCAACAACCACCACCGAACCTACTGGATAATGATAGGCATCATCAAAGAAATACTTAAAATTTGCTTAAGGGGATCAAAGAAGTTCTTAAAATATGTTTAAGGGGATCAAAGACTTGTTATCAAAATTTGCTTAAGGGGATCACCAAACCTGTTGGATAAGGAAAGCCATCATCATCTTCTCGAGGTGCTATTAACTTATGTTTAGTCTCCACACAACGAGCCAACCAATATTCAGTTTCCTCTTCATTATTCTTTGGTGCAACAACAACATACACATGTCCTGCAAAACAAATTTTGATTCAATAACTTGCACATGTCCATAAAATTTGACCAATCAACATACATGCATTCATATGTACACATAAATAAATAAAAGCACTACAAATTAGTAATCAAAGTGAAATAAAATGAAATGATTTGAATTAAATTACCTTCTTGTACAAGGTCTGAAACATGGTCATAATCGTCTGATACAAATAGTTGATCATTGTCTTCAATTGTTGTTTCACTTTGATTGTGTGCTTGTGCAAGTGTCAATGGTCTTTGTTTCCACTCTTCAACCCATTCTGTATTCTCACATGCTTCCCAATCTCCTGAAATACAAAACTGACAAAAACATGCAAACTCCCTTGTCCAGATAGTCCATGTACTTGCATTCGAACTCCTCAATGAATGCCATTTAGTAGATCCACTGATTGTCTGGCAATCAAGTCTAGGTAGAATATTTTCTTCTTCAACCAACCAAAAGAATCGACAAACTGTAGAGTACTCGCTTGATCCAGGTGTACATAATCTTGTATTGCACCAATCTACAATCCCACGTGCATCTTTAAATTTTACTGCATCCTCAAATTTTACTTGTTGTCTAGCAAGAATTCTTTTAACACACGCACCAGCTCCATCATGTTCTCCTTTACCATGTCCAGCTTCAAAAAAATTCCACATATGTTGGACATTATTCTCCTTGTGAACCCTACATAACCAATAGAACATTCGAGCATTCTTGAATTGCCCCGTACAATTATCTGACCATATAAGATGTTCAGTCATCTGGATTCCTCTTTCTCTTAAATTTGTATAAAATATATTGAAACAATATTGAACAAACTCTGACGAGTGTAACTGGTTATCACTCAAATAGAAATGATACTCCCTCAAAACTTTTCTATCATTCTCTATGCTATCATCTGCATGTCTATAAACAATATGAACAAACATAGCAACCTGCACTGAATTGTAATATTGTGATTGAATTTCCTCTTGCGGAGCTAAAGTATAGTTTTTTGCAAAATCAACCACTGATAGTATAGTACCAACTGGAAATGTGTTTCTACATTCATGAAATTGTCCATCAAGCCATCGAGCTTGTTGAGAGTGCTTGACATATTTTGGTACAATTTTACTTTTAAATTCTGATATGAATGCATGCACACTAACCTTTTCTGTAATTAAATCACAACGCTTTCCAAATTTTTCATCTTTTAAAGAATATTCAACATTCTTAAATCTTTTAACATCCACTAATTGTTGTCCAAAATTATTTTCAACACTTTCATGCATACAAACTCTTAACAAAGAAAGATTGCCACAACTAGTGCATTGTCCAGAAATACATGAACTTAAATAAAAACCTTTTTCATTAGATCTTTCACAGAACAAACTTGATATAAACTCTTTTATTGCTTCAGTTGGCATATTAATATCACATTCCTGTATAATCATGTTACGATGTAAAGTACAACGTATATATTGAAACACATCATAATAATAACAAAATTGAACATGCGTTTTACAACAACAAGATATTCGTTCCTTATTAATCTTTACATACCATGGTTTGCATTTTTCAAAAGATCTTTGACTTATTTTAATATTACCAGGTAACACTAATTCATCACAAAATTTTCTATAAAATTCAGTTTGCATTGTATCTAATAGGTGTTTTGGATGAGGATCATGAACTTTGGACCCCACTCTTAATTTTAAAACATCTCTAGCATTAGACGATACCCTAGTATTATCATGCCAATATTTTTTGATCAAAGATCTGATTTCAACATTTAGTTTCATGTCAGATCTCGGGAGTCGACCACTAAAACTCCAACATTGGTTAATTGGATCATTTTCTATACTTTCTCTTCTTTTTGCCACTCTTACCAATGTTTTAGGATGTATTTTTAGAATTCCACTAATATTGCTTACCATTCTTCTATTCAAAGTTATTTTATTCACTATAGCAGTTGTTATAGCTCGTCTTGTTGCATTTTTATCTTTGGATCGACTATTACTTCCAATAGATTCAATGTCACTAGCTACAGTAGACATAACATCTTTTAGTGATTGATCTTTTCTTCTTGGTTTAACAAAAATGCCTAACATTTTCATTACTTTTCTCATTTTCCACATTCTCATTAATTGCATCATTAGTTGACATTGAAATGATAGTTTTTTACGATAAAAAAATTCCTTGTATAATCTATTGGCATGTGTTCTTATTTGTCTCCAAGAAATTTTATCAAGAAGATTATCCAACACATCTCTTTCAATTTTGAAAAAATATTTCTCATTTTCAACATCACTTCCTAGATTTTCATTTTCATTTTCAACTTCAAAACGATTTTTATTTTCAACAACAAAACGGTTTTTATTTTCATTTTCAACAAAAGGATTTTTGTTTTCATTTTCAACAACAAAACGATTTTCATTTTCATTTTCAACAAAAGGATTTTCGTTTTCATTTTCAACAACAAAACGGTTTTCATTTTCATTTTCAACAACAAAACGGTTTTCATTTTCATTTTCAACAATAAAATGATTTTCATTTTCATTTTCAACTACAATTTGTTTCAAATTTTGATCTCTACAAATATTATCAATCTCAACATTGTTATATCCAGCTTGTTTTAAATCTTCTATCAACACTATTTCCATTTCATTCAAAAGTGGATTTGAAGAAGTACCTGGATTTGTGCCCATTGAAACATTTTCCATAGCATTAATAGAGGGATTTGAAGACATACCAGGAGTAGTTTGCATAATTGTATTAGTTTCCAGATTCACCTCTTGCAAACTTGCATCATCTATATTCATGGTCTCCTCAATGTTTTTATCTTCAATAGTTGTGGAATTGGATGCTTCAACATTATTCATTGATTGAATCTTTACTCTTCTATCTCTTTGTCTTTTTGCCTCCTTCACTCTCTTTGCTTCAATTTCTTCAGGAGTTAATAGCTTTCTATCTTTCCTCTTATTATGACTTTGTGATCCCATGATTAAAAAAATTATGAAGTATGTACAAATGTATGTCAAAAATTTGAATGTGTTTCAAGTCCTTCAAACAAGTACCAATTCAACAAAATTCCACTCAAATAATGTCTCCATGATGGCTTCTATCAAAATACCAACAATACTTCAAGTTGATGGACCTGCAAAAGAAAGAAATATGCCAAAGAATGCTGCAAGTGTCGCTGTCGGCCGTACTGTAGGGCAAGTTACAGAAATGACAGTCATAGTACAGTCTTATTAAAAAAATAGGTAAATATGAAACAGGATCCCGTTATATGAAACGGGATCCCGTTTACTACGGGATCCCATTTATTAAACGGGATCCCATTTTGTTTACGGCCGATGAACAAAGAAACAGGATCTCGTTTTATAAACGGGATCGCGTTTCATAAATGGGATCCCATTATTCAAAATTTGAATTTTAGGCTCGAGTTTTGCTTTTTAACCCGCTTCGGAAAATGCTTTGGGGACCCGACCCTGACCTCTGGACCTAGTTTGACCTGCAACTTGAAGGCCCTATCAATGTCACAACAAAATAGTGACTTTGGGCATATATTTAAAGGTCTATTTTGTAGAATATTTTGACGAAATTAAAACCCATTATAGAGGAGACAATGGAGATTCTAAATATGTAATGTTTTTTACAATTAAATTAATTTTTCTATTTTTTAATCAATTTCTGATGAAATATGTTCATAACCTTGAATTATCAGGGGTTTTTAATATTTTAATAACTTTTTATTAAAATATTTTTTTGTAAAAAAAATTGTATGAAAACGTACTTTAGACAATTCTTTTCAATTTAAAAAAAAAAATTTCAAAAAATGTTAAGTTTAGGTCATCTTATGCATGACGTACATGATGATTTTTTAAAAGACAAAAAATGACCAATAAAAAATTAATAAAAAAAAGATTATTCAATAAAAAATTACAAATAAATATGGAAAATGTGCTTCAGTGAGTTACAAAGCTTTTCCCAAAAGGATTTTGAAAAATATGATTATTTAAGTCAAAATATGGATGACATACACGTACATGGTATAGTAAAAAAAAAGTGACTTTTAAACAGTGGTTTTTAGAAACGCCTATTCAAAATCAATTTCTATCATCTGGGTATTGAAAAAAGTTATATATTTGGAAACTAGACTCCGAGTACTACATTTCATATTTAGTGACTTTTTCCAAGATTCCACCGTTAAGTGCTTCAAATTTTTAGGTCAAATGTGACAAATTCTGAAAATCAGGGAAAACACTTCCACTTTTTGGCCAATAAGTGGACACAACTTCTTGCACACACCCTCTTTGGTTTATTTTTGGTTTCATGAGCACCTTTATGTACTTTGTTTATCTTTGTTCCTCTGTTCTTCCTTCTGTGATTATTTCCACTGCTGTATTGTTTATTATCACTGTCATCACACACATCCTCTATTGAAGGCCTAACAACTGGTATCAGAGCCAAGTTGTTGGAAAATTTGGTGTGTGTAGAGCTTCATTGAATAGGCATGGAGGCAACAGCAGTGAGCGATATGGAAAAGTTAAACGGGGCTAATTTTGCCCTATGGAAATCCCAAATGGAAGATATATTGATTCTTAAGGATCAGTATTTGCCAATTGATAGAATATCAAGGAAACTCATAACGATGGCGGATGAAGATTGGAATAAGCTGGATAAAAAGGTGATTGCAACCATCCGTCAATATCTGGCTAAAAATGTGTATTTTAATGTTGCTGGAGAGAAGATAGCAGCAAAACTATGGAAAAAGATTCATGATCTATATGAGAAGAACATGGCATCAAATAAGGTGTTCTTAATGAAGAGGCTATATAATCTTAAGATGAAGGAGGGTGCTTTGGTTTCAAAACATTTAAATGAATTTAATATTATTATTAGTCATCTTGCCTCTATTAAAATTGTTTTGGATGATGAAATTAGAGTTATTTTACTAATGTGTTCTATGCCAGATAGCTGGGAAAATTTGATCATCGCTATGAGCACTTTAGCACCTGTAGGAACCTTGAAGTTTGATGATGTTAGCAGCAACATAATGAATGAGGAGCTGCGACAAAAGTGAATTTTGGAAAACCAAGGAGGAGAAGCTCTAGCCCTAGCTGATTGTGGTAGGAGGATTGATCGAGGCCATCTAGGACAGTCAAGATCGAGAGGCTGATCCAAATCAAAAAGGAGTAGGATCACTTGTTATCATTGTGGAAAGCTCAAGCACATGAAGAGAGAGTGTCGATTCTGGAAGTGAAGCCAGAAAGATCAAAATCATAAGCCAACTAGCATAAATGAAGGTGAGACCACTACTATAGCTACGGATGGAGATGTTTTACTTACTGTTTTAGTAGAAGATGTATGCTTGTACACCTCTAGCAGTAGCTTTGATTGGATCTTTGATTCTAGGGCATCTCACCATGTAACTCCATGCAAAGAGAATTTTGTTGCATATAATCTTGGTGATTATGGTAGAGTGCATTTGGGAAATAATCATTTTTGTAGCATTGTTGGAGTGGGAGATGTCAAGATCAAGACAAAGGAAGGACAAGATATCCTACTGAAAGAGGTTAGGCATGTACTAGAAATGCACATGAGCCTGATCTCTGTGGGATGATTGGATGATGAAGGGTATTTTGTAAGCTTTGAAAAAGGTGGATGGAAAATCAGCAAAGGAGCATTGGTCATGGATAAAGGACCCAAGACCAAGACTTTGTATACATTGACAACAATGATAGAAAGATCAGATACAACTGCTATTGCAAAAGAGCGAAACTTAGCATATCTATGGCATAGGTGCTTGGGTCATATGAATGAGAAGGGCCTAAAAATCCTCATGGGCAAAAAATTTCTACCAAGTTTGAAATCTTATAATCTTGACCTTTTTGAGCATTGTATTTATGGTAAGCAATGAAGAGTTTCATTTCTTAGAGGTAGTCAAGAACGGAAGGAAAATTTGTTAGAATTGATACACTCAGATGTATTTGGGACTGTTAACATTAAATCATTAGGAGAAGCATCATACTTTGTAACATTCATGGATGATGCATCTAGAAAGGTTTTGGCCTACCCCATGAAAAGGAAAGATGATGTATTTGAGATATTTCAAAAGTTCCATGTTGCTATTGAAAGAGAAACTAACAAATTGCTCAAGTGTTTGAGGACAGATAATGGTGGAGAATACTGCTCAAATGCTTTCAAGGAATATTGTAATAGGTTTGGAATTATGCATGAGAAGAGTGTCCATGGTACTTCTCAACAAAATGGTGTTGTAGAAAGGATGAATTGCACTATCATGGAGAAGGTGAGGAGTATGTTGTCAAATTCTGGTTTAGAAAAGTCTTTTTGGGTAGAAGCGGTGAGGACAACCTGTTATCTCATAAATTGATCTCCTACTATAGCCTTGGATGAATGCATTCCTGAAGAAGTTTGGACTGGTAAGAAGGTGAATTATTCTCACTTGAAAATCTTTGAATGTGAAGCATTTGTGCATATTCCCAAGGAGAATAGAACTATGCTAGATGATAAATCTATGAGATGCATTTTCTTGGGATATGCAGATGGTGAATTTGGTTATCGTTTATGGGATCTAGTTAAACATTAGATTATTAGAAGCGGGGATGTTATATTTAATGAGTTAGAGATGTTTAAGAGGACTACATGTAATTTGGAGGTTAAGAAAGTTGTTGACAGGTTTGAAGAACAACAAGAAAATATCCCACCAATGCAAGAACACGGGCAACAAGATCAAGAGTATGAAGAACAACAAGAAGAAACATTGCAAGAGCCTTTACAAGAGATTCAACCTGAAAACACAACACCATAGTTGGTTCACAGATCCACTAGGCCTTATAAGCCTTCACAAAGCTATAAACCCTTGGACTATATTTTGTTAACTGATGAAGGTGAACCTTATGATTTTTAGGAAGCTTGTAAAGATGAGCATAGCAAAGAATGGAAGAAAATGATGGAGGAAGAAATGACCTCCTTGCTGGAAAATAGAACTTGGGAGTTGGTAAAGCTTCCAAAAGGAAGAAAAGCCCTACAAAATAAATGGGTGTACAAGATCAAGCATGTGGGTGATGAGAAGAAGGAAAGATACAAAGCAAGGTTGGTAGTGAAGGGATTTGCTCAGAAAGAGGTATTGACTTCACTGAAATATTTTCACCTGTTGTTAAAATGACATCCATTAGAGTTATTCTTGGTCTTACTGCTGCTTTAGACTTGGAGTGTGAATAATTAGATGTAAAGACATCCTTCCTTCATGGGGATTTGGAAGAGGAGATTTATATGGAGCAGCTAGAAGGATTCAAAATATAAGGTAAAGAGAACTTGGTTTGTAAATTGAAGAAGAGTCTCTATGGGTTGAAATAGGCACCTTGCCAATGGTATGAGAAATTTGATTTATTTATGTTGAAGAATCGTTTTAATAGACTATAGGCTGATCATTGTGTCTACATCAAGAGATATGATTAGGGAAATTTCATTATATTATTGTTATATTTGGATGATATGTTAGTTGTTGGACAAGATATGAATATGATTAATAGGTTAAAGAATGATTTGGGCAGTCAGTTTGCAATGAAGGATTTGGGTCTAGCACAACAAATATTAGGCATGAAGATCATTCAT
Organism: Cunninghamia lanceolata; assembly: GCA_027924645.1. NCBI lineage: Eukaryota > Viridiplantae > Streptophyta > Pinopsida > Cupressales > Cupressaceae > Cunninghamia > Cunninghamia lanceolata. Next base: position 9,106,231 of record BSBN01000552.1, read on the forward strand.
GGTAGAAAGGAGAAAAAATTGTGGTTGTCACAAGAAAAATATATTGAAAAGGTGCTAGACAGATTTAATGTGAAGGATGCCAAGCCAGTTGGTACACCTCTTGCTTCTCATTTCAAATTGAGTGCTGATTTATGCCCTTGTGATGACAAGGAGAAGGAGGAAATAAAAAAGATTCCTTATGCTTCAGCTATTGGTAGCTTAATGTATGCCATGGTATGCACTCGTATGGATATTGCACATTCAGTGGGAGTAGTGAGCAGGTTCCTTGCAAATCTAGGAAAACAACATAGGCAAGCAGTAAAGTGGATTTTCAGGTATCTCCAGGGTACTAGTCACTATTGTTTATGTTTTGACAATACTGATATGGTACTTGAAGGATTTACAGATGCAGATATGGCTGGAGACCTAGACACTAGAAAGTCCACCACTGGTTATTTGTATACGTTTGCAGGTGCTGCGGTATCTTGGGTATCCAGGTAACAACAAATAGTAGCTCCCTCCACATCAGAGGTAGAGTATATACCTACGACAGAAGCTTGTAAAGAGATGTTGTGGATGCAACAATTCCTAGGAGAGCTAGGAATAAAACAGGACAAGTATGTGCTATATTGTGATAGTCAGAGTGCCATGTACTTGGAAAAAAACTCATCTTTTCACTCACAAACCAAACATATTGACTTGAGGTATCACTGGATTGGGCATGTGTCAGAGGAAGGACAATTATCCTTGGAAAATATCCATATAGATAAAAACCCTGCTGATATAGTCACTAAAATTCTGCCAAGAGAAAAGCATGAGCTATGTAGAGACATGGTAGGCCTAGGGTGAGTTGATGATTACCACTCATTCAAAACCCTTCATTTGCTTCAAGTGGGAGAATGTTGAACATGTGAAACAAATGAAGGAACCAGAGATCACCTTTGTCAAATAGTATTTAATATCGAAGCTTCTCCCAACTGCAGCATTTAAAATAGAAGCTTCTCACTGCTAATTCTCTTCCACCGACCCCAGTCTAATCTCTCCTCCATAATCCTGATTTTATGCATGGTTTTTTACTGCAAGATATTTCTAGAGAATTCTAAGACCTCTATTTATAGAGGCATCTGTAATCGATTTTAAAAAGAAAGAAGAAAACAAAAAGGTTTTGTTTATTATGCAGTAGCAGCATTTTTTATTTGGGCTCTTCATATATATATATATTGATGAGTGTTTGTTCATAGTTCTCTGGTTTTATTTTTGGTTTCATGAGCACCTTTATGTACTCTGTTTAGCTTTGTTCTTTTGTTTCTTCCTTCTGTGATTATTTCCACTGCTGTATTGTTTATTAGCACTATCATCACACACATCCTCTGTTTAAGGCCTAACAGTAATGAACCTTAAATTCAAATGTTCAAAATGAAATTCTAATTTTCCTTACCATTTTTGCTAGCCATAGTGAACCAACTTGGCACACAAATGTCTGTTGTTATGCCTTGATACTCAAAGACATTCAATGTACCATTAACTCATAACATGTAGAATAAGTAGGATAAGCAACATAAAGAAAAAATCATTTAGAGTACACTTCAATTTTCTAAAGGGACAAAGAATAAGATTTGCATTACCTACATATAGACCAACTTGCATGTTTGTGTATGTTGTCTTTGAGTATTTATTTGGTAATAAAGTTGGTCAAAGTAAGGGTTTGATCTAGTAATCTAACATATTCCCTCAAGGTGCTTATAAATACCATAATCCTTACCAATGCATTAGATATTAGAGATTAGAGCAATCAAGTTTTAGAGGTATGTGTTTTACTAGTTCAAATCTACATGATAGGCATCTGATATGCAACAATCGAGATCAAACTTGTGATACATTAGATTAACACTCAAGAGTTTTCTATGCTTGCTCAAATTTCGAGACATTTATAAGATGTAAAGTATAATTTCAGATTAGTGACAAATCAATTTTGTACATCATCTCTTCATCATCATTCTTAAACTAAATACCTAATTTCCTTATAATTAATTATCACATTATTTTTCTATTTATTAAACCAACTCTCAATTTAACTTAAGATTTATTTATTAACCCACACTAGATTTTATTAATACCTACTATCCTACAACTACAACTATACGCTTGTGTTCAATCTCTTCAATATTTACATTAATTCCTAATCTTTAAACCAATAGAATTTTGTTTACCGATGCTACATTTTATTCTTTTCATTGTGAAAAAATATTAAAATGTTACTTTTAATGCATTACCTATAATATTTAGGTTATCTTTTTGTTCTTAGCAAATGCCCACTCGCTTGCTTTTCTTCTTTCTATTATAGTGGAGGCTTTGATATTTTACAATCTACGATAATCTTGTCTATCATCTATTACGAATAAATGTGAGATATAAAATGAATTAGAAAAATATTATACATAAAGTATAATTTTGAGGTATAAAATTTAAGTTGATAGATTGAATACCATCCCTTCCCCCTTTTTCAACCAACTTAAAATATTTCCCCTTTTCAACCAACCTATATATATATTTCTTGTCAAGTGACATGTATTTGAGTTTGAGTCTTAAAATCAGTGTTTCAACTATATCAAACAAATTGTATTTTTTATTAGTACCTGCTTTGACATGTTACTCTTGCATTCGATATGCAAAACTTTTGCATTAGTTGTGTGAACTGTGGACAAATCATATTCTTTTATTTTTCTTATGACTATAGTTTGTAGTTTTTGCAAAAAATTGTGATTGGCTATCAAACTTTACCTCTTATTCCTGGCTTCACGTTAATAGATGTAAGCAATGAATGCAGCATGACTTTGGGCCATACCTAAGATCCAATCAATTCAATGTCTCCATGGGAGAAGATCAAATCAATCTGATATAGGTAGGCAAAATCAAATAAAATGAATTGTAACTTGTAAATGTCAAATTCTATTAATTTCAAGCATAGATAACTACGGTATAGAAAATACATCAATTATGTATATGTCCAATAAAATTATTAGAAAGTGATCCAAAGAATCTCTAAAAGATTGATTTTTCATATTAAATAATGAAATGAAAGAAATCAGTACCAGGGAATGAAATGAAATACAAGTCAAAAAAATTATTTATGACAAACAGAACAAACCTTATCACAACTTAAAAAAAAAATAGTTTTTCATTGATTTGCTTCCTCTTTTCAATAAAACCTTTTACATTGAAAATGACTCCTGTTTCGTGGGTCGCCAAAGGTAGAGAGGATGCTTGCAAAGGTTGTGTAATTTGGCTCTGTTAATTCACTTCCTCTGCCGATGGCGTTTACGGGTAATGAGGGTTTCTTCAGGAAATAAACGAATAGCTGTCGCACGATGTTCTCATATTCAGCGCATCTTTTGTAAGTTGAAATTTAAAATCCTGGAAATTACGTGAACAAATTTTTTATTTCTATTTAATAATTGTTTAAAATGGTGTCAAATATAAATATGTTCCAGCACAAGAAGAGAGATCGATTTGAATGAGCTATGGCAACTGTTTCTGCATATTCTGAGGTAAATCTTGTTTGTTGTTTTTCTGTTTTCACTATTGATTTTCAAGCGCTTTGATGGTCATGGGTTAAAGATCTTTGATTTTTCGAAAAAAAAGTCTGCATCTCAAGTTTTAGTCAAATTATTTTCTCTGTTTTGCTATCTTGTCTTTCTACGACCTGTCTCAATACCCATCTAGCGTTACCTTATCTGAGGATGCTGCAATTGTTCCAAATTCAAGTAGCATTGCGTCTTCAGGTCTTCAGATCTTCTCAATGACTAAACAAAAAACTCAGGAACTCTAGAAAGCATTCCTGTGTGGGACAGTAGCCATGATTAATTGACTTATATAAAACATCCAACCTTTTCTTTAGTAGATAAAGGTCCTCTCTATACTTAAGGCGTACTTAACTCCATGAAACACAGAAACATCATTTTATAATCTCCACTACATAAAGCCTATAGGAAACAGGGAAACTCCTCTAGAGAACTAGGATAGTAACCACATTGAATTCAATACACCATGAACAAAACATTCCATGAAAAATATCCCGTACTACTACGCTTAATCCTTAACAAAAGATTACAGAATTTCTAGATATCTTTGCAATCTAGTATTTGCATTAGTTCTATCATCACCAATTGCGGTATTTCGTCCAACATAATAAGTTGTAAGAGACTTTGGCAACCTATTGCTGAAAATTGCCTTTAAATGTGCATTCCTTAGTATTCTAACAAGCGACTACTGAAATTTAACTAAATACGACAATCCCAGGGGTTGTTAGCTCCCGGATTGCAAAAAAATGGATAATTGATTGGAGAATTTAGCACTGTGGGCATGAAATTTAGCTTGACATCACAGTTTTTCCGTCTTTAACATTAAGCCGTCCACATCCAATTAAACAAAACAATATAAAGCTCGGTTCCGTCTGGACTCTGGAGAATGGATTTCCATGAAACTCAATAGCACTTGCTGTAATTAACAACCCAAAGGGAGAAAACATATAAGACTATAAATATCGCTCCAACACGTGGGCTTGTGGATAAGAGTCATTTGACCAGTGGCATTTGGCTAAGAACTCTCTGGTTTACATTTTCAATATTTTACGGTATTTTTGCAATGTATATTTTTTTATATCTTCTTAAATATATTGTATTCGATCCATACAATAACCAAGGATTCTTCAAAATTTGTTTACTGATATCAGATATTCCACTCTTACTGGTAATTATCTTTTCCTCTATGCAGCGTAGGATTTTTTGTTTTTTTAAAACAAGAGGTAGAACCCCAGACTTATATTGATAGTGAAATTTGTAGAAAACGGATGGCTATGAACATGTCTTTACACTTCATCCTCGTGTTCTTCGGGACTGAGTGTGCATGTCCCCTACGAGCTCGTTCGAGCAGGCAAATGCAGCCGCAGCTCAAGCCACATTGCATTTTCCTGTAGATACATGTTAGAAAATAATGAATAATTGAAGACTGTAAGTGTTGGCAGTTTACTTTTGTGATGTCAATCAATTGTTGTAGATGTGTCAACAAGAGTTGTAGAGGTGTCAAGTTAGCTTGAGTTAGGTGTCATGTTAGATTCCTATTTTGTAGGGAGTTGTTGAGCTCCTCTCATATTATAAATTTGTAATATCTTTGATGAATAATATATGTTATCACATTTGTTCTGTTCATATTTTTCCTCAATATTTTATCATGGTATCAGAGCTGGGTTGGGAATAACTCTATGGGAGTGCCCAAGAAAATGTGAACATCTTAAAGTTTGTTGTGACATTTGTGTTGTACAAAAATTTAGTTTTTTATTTGTCATAGGAGGAAGCTGACAAGGGTCTGTTTGAGTGTGAAGCTACCACTCAGTAGCTGCCATATAAAACGAGTCTGCAGTTTATTTTATTAAAAACTTTGTTTCCTTGAATTTTATTTTGATGTGGCTTATGTTTGCTTTGCTGTGTGGGCAAGGCCAAGAGAGATACGCAGTTGTTCTTCATTTGTGGTAATTGAGCATTGCCTGTGCCTTTTGTTTCATGATCACATCTGCCACTACTGATTGGTGGTGATTTTCTTGGTGATCGAGCTGCTGAGAAGAGTCTGCAGAAAAGGCCTTTCTTGTCTCCTGCTAAGTTAATAGTACGTTGAAGAGGGGTGCAGCTCTTGCTTTCACAGTCAGCTGCATTGCTGGCATGACCTGCATCCTTGTTACCACTCACAGTGAAGTATTTTATTTCTTTGTTGCTGGTTTGTGGAGAGCATTTTTGCTAGTATGAAGAAGACGAAATCATTCAATTATGTGAATGACTGTTAGATATCTTGAGATCTTCAAAGCACAATTTAAAAAGGTTGTTAGAGGAAATATTGGTTCCTTGACATGCCTCCATTTATGAGGTTGGAGGAGGAGAGGTGCATGAGATCTCAGAGGAGCAATGTTTTGCTCATGTGATAGTTGGAGTTATTTTAAGTTATTCATTAAGAGGGGATGTTAGAAAATAATGAATAACTGAAGATTGTAAGTGTTGGCAGTTTACTTTTGTGATGTCAATCAATTGTTGTAGATGTGTCAACAAGAGTTGTAGAGGTGTCAAGTTAACTTGAGTTAGGTGTCATGTTAGATTCCTATTTTGTAGGGAGTTGTTGAGCTCCTCTCATATTATAAATTTGTAATGTCTTTGATGAATAATATATGTTATCACATTTGTTCTATTCATATTTTTTCCTCAATATTTTATCAATACACTCATAGGACCTCCTAATGCAAAGCTTAAAAGAAGGAAAAAGCCCTCCTACCTAGGCATCTCCGACCATGATGTCATAATTCGCCACAGCTTCATTCCATCTTTCCACACTCTCAATCTGGGGTACCCTGTAACCATCTTTGATTGCACACCATTTGGACAGCAAACTGTGATAAGGTGCAATCGAACTGAAAGATGCAGTTCAATTCCACAATGTTAACACTTCCTTTTATGGTCAGCTCCCATTGGAAAGGAGGAAAGAAAACCCTGAAGTTGGAGACCTCATCTTCCATTCGCCCAAAACCTGTAAAAGCACAAAGCTCAACACAAAGGAAAAGGGATGATGGAAAGTATCGAAGCACATCTATAGGAAAATATAGGCGAAGAATAAAGAAATAAGTTCTCTTTGGGCCTTAAAAAAAGTATAGAAGCGGGTGCTATCATTAATGTGACTTCGAGCTGCATTGAATTCGTCTCAGTTGGAAGAGGTTTGTGATGCCATCCGCCACCTTTGGGATTTTAAAACCTTGAAAATATGGCTGCCGTCCTTTAGAGGATCTAAGGTGTTACAAATCTGCCTACTAGAGGGGATTGTCATATAGTACGGCTGGCAGCGTTCCCAAATAACCAAGAGGGCAGTAGACAACAGAGGATAGAAAGGAATGAGGTCATAAAATCCATAAAGAGGCCACGTGTGAAACAGTTGTAAGCTAGCAAGCAAAAAATCCCCTTAAAAAATGGGTTTGTAATAAAACACGAGGCTTGGAAGTATGATTGAAATAGTCATTTGGGGTAGACTTCCTCATGGCATGTCTGTGCCACCCAGCCACCCTGTTATGCAACGTAGGATTGCTCATCACTAGAAGATTTGGCAAATTGAGGCAATGATATGGACAGTGGAGCACTATGATTGCTCAACATTGTGTCTTCTAATTAAGAAACTAATGGAGAGCATGTGGCAACATAAATATATGGCTCTGACTTGTGGGCATGTGAATAAAAGGCATCTGTCAATTGTGTATATCATGTGACTTTCAAACCCCACAACCTCTTTGATGCACTTTGTCACAATTCACGAGTTCTTACATTTAGTAGGTTTGATGGTTGTGGTTTCATCTGGTGACATAATAGTCATAGTAACAATGGTATTACACTGTTAAATTTGTACTTATAGGTTATTGCATTTATAGGTTAGTTTGTGCATATTAAATAAATGTTAGTAAATAAAGCTATAGTTAGTTGGTTAGTTTGTGGGAGTTACATTCCTATATGGAGGTAGTTATCAAATAGTTAAAAGGAAGAGGCTTTTATAAAGCCAATGTAATGCATTGTAAAATCATCCAAGACAATATATTATTTTATGCTTCTATTATTGTTGTTGTGGAACTATGGTGTAAATCTATATTTGCTCCACCATTTCAATATGGTATCAGAGCAGCCATGATCTGAGGTCTGGTGTGAAGGAGAATTTGGAGGAGGATCGCTAACATTGTCTAAAACTGAAACATAGAGGAGCCACACCATCATAGTGAAAATCCAAGGTTGTGAAAGACAAGAAAAGCGCCAACAAGGAGAAAAGTCATCCATTTGAAGATCTCACGAATGTCTTAAATGTCAAGCCACTGCTGGGAGGGGCTGCTTTGAATCAGGCAATTGGCATGAATTGAAGAACCTAGTGACAGAGGATGAATTAGAAAGAAAGTGAGCCTGTAGCCTATCCAAGAAGCCATTTAGCCTAGAAGAAGTTGCCTCTGTAACTATCAAAGTTTGTCAAGGAAGGAGCACTAGATTTATGGACCATAAATTGTTGGAAGCTTTATTTTAAGAGGTTGATCTGGATTGTGGAAGAAGTCAATCAGTTTTGGTCGCTGCAGAAATAAACTGATCTAAAATTTTACGATTTAGGGTTTGCTAAATTTGTGGATCGCATAAGTGAAGAGCTATGAGATTTGTTAAAGCTTCTCAAGTTGTCAGTCATGTCAGGTTCTCTTGAAATATAATTTTGAGACATTGTTTTGTTTTGTAACCTTTCCATATGCATATCTATGTATTCTTGTGCAAGATGTGTATTGTTGTATGGGTTGCATAGTGCTCTGAATGAAAGAGGTTATAGATTTCACACAACTAGCAAGAGAAATATAAGGTCGTAGATCTAGGTTAAATTTTTGGAAGGAGTCGTTGTTGTGTGATAACATTGTGGGATGCCTGTGGTGGAATATCATAACTATTTTTCAATGTGGAAGACATGTGTGGAAGTTTCGGTGTAGTTATAAAAAATCACATACCCATACTCATTCCCTCTGGTAATTTCATATGTACAAAAATGTATAGGATTGTTTGTTTTAAGGGAAAATGACTCAACTTTCCTATAACATTGAAAGTGTGGAGTTCCTAATAGGAGAGGACTTCCTAATATGAAAGGACTTAAGATAAGGTGACTAGCAATTTATTTGGAGTGATAAGGAAAAAAAGGTTTGGAGGTATATGAATCCATCATTGATCAAAATTGACATCATTATTTTTAACATTTGAAAATGGCCACACATTATGTTTGTGGTTTCAATGCCATCCATGCTATCATTGATAGAAATTTGAGAGACTCGCATGCTTGTGCTATTGAAGAGTCTAAAGCAAATGGATAGAGTGTAAGCATATCAAATTGGAGGCAGGTGACATTGGAGGATGGAGGATTTTCCATCATCTCAAGTTAGTTTCTCACTTTGAGATGATGCTTTGCATGAGAAGCATTTTTGGTTTTGGTTATTTTTGCTTTTTTTTTGTTGATGTTGACAGATTTGAAGAATGTATGTTTTGTGAAAATTTTGTTTTGGAGATAGGTTTGGGATTTGGTGTTGAGCTCAATATGGATTGTTGTCCAGTGAGCTTCAGAGTATATCATTGAGAATTATGCCCTTTCGCGGTCACTAGACAATGATAGAGATCTGTCGTATCTCTTAGGCATTGTTGTCGAATAATTCAAGACTTTGTGATTTGAGAGTTCGGGACTAAAGAGTCAAGAACACAGCTCGAAGCTATGCCTTTTCAAGGGTAGACGAGACAGCATGATGGAGCCCCACTTGGTTCAGGATTTGTTCTTTCGGTGAAGATCTTCTATAAAATATGTATTCATATTATGTAATTAGCTTTGTTGAGTATATTAGCATTCAGGGGGGGTCCCTTAGTACTATTGTAGGAACAATGTAATAAGGGGGGGAATGTTGGCATAATAGTCACAGTAAAAATGGTATTACATTGTTAAATTTGCATTTATAGGTTATTGCATTTATAGGTTAGTTTATGCATATTAAATAAATGTTAGTAAATAAAGCTATAGTTAGTTGGCTAGTTTGTGGGAGTTAAACTCCCATATGGAGGTAGTTATCAAATAGTTAAAAGGAAAAGGCTTTTATAAAGCCAATGTAATGCATTGTAAAATCATCCAAGACAATATATTATTTTATGCTTCTATTATTGTTGTTGTGGAACTATGGTGTAAATCTATATTTGCTCCATCATTTCATCATCACATAATAGTTTCCTGCAAAATAAACATGCGTCTAAGGAGGGGAATGTTTTGCACAAGATCATAAACTTCCCTTGGGAGCATTCATGGCCAGAGGTTGTTTTCTTTTCTTACAGGGACATTGCATGCTAGAGATCATCAACTCACTTGTGGGAAGAACCATGGGTCTATGTAAGTGAAATATCTACTAGAAATCCCCTGAAGCTATGGAGGGGTTTAATTTGTCTGCCCTTTGTGACTTTGGGATCAATTTAAGCTGCACCTAGAGTGTTGTTGATATAACTCATAATTGCAAAAGTCCACCAACCAAAAAGCCTTTGGAGAAATCTTTGAGATCACAACCATGTGAAATTAATTTCTATTACAAAGACACACTTTTGGATTTGTTCCACAAGTGACAAGCAGTGGGGAGTGAGTGGTGTTGACAAGTGTCAGTAAAAACTTTCATTAGACTATTTGGGAATCATGATATTTCAAACACTATTGCAGTCATTGTCTTATTTTTATTCTTGTACAACACCATTCTCTTTTGTACTCATCTATTTAAAGAAATGTATTCATCTTGTGTGTTGTAAAAATTGTGACCAGTGTACCTAAGGTGATTCTTGTTATGTGACCTCCTTTGGTAGAGTTATTACATGGAACTATTAAGAGTTGTTCAATCTAGCTTTAATCTTTATTATACACTTTCATATTTTTCAATTGTGTTTACCACCTCTATATTGGATCTACCACACCATTATAAACCTATTGGGAATGTTATCAACATAGGATAAAATAATATTGACATAAGAAATAGTCCTTTTATCTTAAATTGGACTACAGGGATTGGATACAGGTTTCCTATTTTTTTTAAAAATCTACTCATCATGCTAGAATATTGGTGACCCCTTCTACCTAATCTCAAGCCTATCTTGTAGGTACTTGGTGGAAAATTGTCTAAATCTGCTTCTGAAAAAATGTCAACTTTATAGGAAGATGTAGTTGTATCAAAAGGTTACACTAGAATAGGTTAGTATAGGTAACTATTTTTATGTTCATTACAATTTCTTCATAGTTATTTTGATATATATTCTTTCTATTCCTCATCATACTTATGCATTCATAATTGACATTTGCAATAGATAATATGATGGCTGACCTTCTTTACAATGAAAATTTGTTCTGGTGCTTTGTAATTGTAATTATTGACCTGCTCATATTGCTTGTAGCTATCTATTTCATTGATAGAATTGGTCATTTTGTAATTTTCACCATCTACATCTTAGTCATCTTGTTCTATTGCTTGACATTTTATTAACTATGCATTGCATATGATCTCTCCTCCATTGCTTGGTCAACATTGCTCTTAAGATTGAGAGGAGATCATTCTAGAACTCAAAGAAGAATTGAAAGAGCACTATAGTTTGGTGTAATCAAGTATTTAAGTACTTTCCTCTTCAACACATGGAGTATACATATAAAAAAAAGTGGCTTTATTTTCCTATTAAGAAATGGGAATACCCAGAACATGGCAAATTTGACTCAGTGCTATTGGGAAAAGTGTTTAAAATAGATTGCCAAGCATTGCAAGACACTCTTCAAGTATTGACTGGCTCTGAAATTCTTCAAGACTCCCCCAGGATGTTATACTCATCTGAAGTAGTTACTTTCTTTTTATCCAATGCCCTGGGCCTTCTGCAAGAATGTACTCTCTTAAGAAAGCTTGCTTTTAATTACATACAAGACTACCTCATATTTAAAGAAAGTCTAAATATGGCTCTGATTAATTATGACCTATTCAATGGGACAACCCTGGTTGGAGGGTTATTTAGAAAATTGATGACACTTACCATGCACTCTATATTTTTCTCAACCATGTTCAACATTTGTCAAACCCTGTAGATGATACAACAATTCAAACACATGCAATTGATGGAGAGGATGCTAACCAACGTACATTTTTGGTTCCTGATGGTCATGTTAATGATTTTGTTGCCCCTACAAAGTAGCTTTTGTCAAATATTATAATCTTCTTGACAAATATTCCAGTATATTTTTGTTACAATTACTATATAGTTTCCTTATGTATCTGTTATTCACAATATACATATAATTGGAGTTATGTTTTGCTATGGGTCATGATACTCACTATTTTGTAAATGCATGAAATATATATTTCCCACACTGTGTTTTTCTTTGTTCCAGCTTCTAAAAAATTCTTATTATATGATGAGAATATTTTCATGTCTCTGCACTTTTTGCCAAAGTTCTAGGAAGGCTTATTTGTTGCCAAAAATCTTTTGCAGGATATGAAAATAATGAATTAATTGCATATGCAATAGTACTTGCATAGATTTATTACAATTGATAACAACAATAAATTTAGGCTACAAGATGACAAAGAAATTGCTACAATAGCCAAACTATAAAGACAGCGGCAAAAATAATCAAGCTACTATAGATTATAGTATTAGTCCTATGAACTTCAGCAATTCAAGAAGGGAAGAAAAATATATAGGTGTTAGAAAACGTGTAAACAGTCATTATGGAGCAAAAATCTATAGCTACATTTATAACCAATGTAAATGGATAGGTACATTTGATACATTAGAAGATGTTGCCTATGATTACGATAAGACGACTGTATCCATCATAGGCATTAATGCCATGACTAATATCTCATACAGAAATGTAGAGGCATGCAAGCAAATTTCTAATCAACTCAAACATTCCATGAATGTATCTAAATATAGAGGTGTTAGAAAATGCCCATGGGGTCATTATGGTACAAAAATCCTGGACCCAAACTCCAAGCAATGTCATTGGCTTGGAATATTTGATATAGCAGAAGAGGCTGCACATGCCTATGATATTGCATCCATTTCAATGAGAGGAATCAAAGCAATTACAAATTTCATTCACATGACTTCAAATCCAAGTAAATTTATTTCTAGTTAATTGATTCTTCCTTTCTCTACTTTCATTTAGAAACTCATTCCAAATTCAATACAAATTATATTGACCCTATTAATATCTTGCAAGATGCTTGCTTTGATTATACATGCAGGAATCTCAACATTGAACATTTTGCACTAGATGCAAAAATGTACACTTTTGCTGAACTACTCATAAACAATTCTATGCACTCTTCAACAACAGTGACAGAGAACAATCATCAATTTCTTGGAGGTTCTTCAAGCAATTTCCAACTATATGTCTCTCTTCCTAGATATGATTTCAACAATAGAATGAACATTGCCATTAACAAACATTTCAAAAAAGATCCATTGACTAGTTGTAGTCAAAATCCTGAAATGTCATTTTCATTTTCACAGACCTCCTCCATCTCAATTGTTCACTCTCCTTTTCTCAACAACAACAATGCTAATTATATAGAATCAGGATTGTTGGATCAGGTAATCCAAAAGTTCCTCCCTCAATAGGAACAACTACATTTGAATAAAAATACCATGTATGTTGCTCAACACCAATGCTCAAGTTCATCTGTTAAGATATGTAAGCAACTTCAAAAAAATTCTCACATCGAACAACAATCGCTTCTCATGAACTTCAATTTTATTTTTTGATATTTCAACCTTCAAAGCACAAATACATATTGCTTCATGTTTGTAAACTATTTACTATGACGATGACTCATTCTAATGCATTCATATCTTTCAATCTTAGTACAATTTACATATACAAACAAAAACAAATGGTAGGTACTAGCCACTACATGGCACTTGTTATTTTTGAGAAGGATTGTTAATTTTATATTTATATTTTATTTTTGAACTTTACTAAAGTTTTATTATTTATTAATATCAAAGTTATTATCTAATTTTTTCATGAACTTTTGTTAATAAGAAGAGTATTTACAAATGACATTTTTTGATTGAGGGAAGGGTTTACAAAAAGGTTACTGTACTGTGTGGAGAGAATTTTGTTTTCTATTGCAATTTACCTTAAGGAGAAGCCTTCCAAAATAAAATAGTAACAATAAACAAAGGAGAAATATATTAAGAATGTATATAAACAATCAAATTCAAATTGACTAGACATGTCCTTCCTACATATAGAACACTCTTTTTTGTTCTCATGCATGCATCTTTTGTTAAATGACTATTTAAGATTGGAATAAAATTCAAATAATAAAATATTTTAAATTATAAATTTATGTCTAGCAATGCTTTTGGATGTCAACTGTGTAGAAATTTGTAGCATCAACGTTTAGTAAAATTCTACTAAATTACATAGATTTACACACATAACAAGTGCATCAAATTACCAAGATATAGTTGTTTCAACTCTAAGAAGTAATCAACACTCTCTTACATTGCCACTTCTTTGCCTTGTTTAAAATATGTATCTTACTGCATCTCAACAATTTTTAAAAGATGATACTTTTCACTACATGTCACTTGGTGTGATGCATTATCATACTTTAATTTTTTTCTCTCTAATCTTAATTGACAATGACTTGAATATCATTTTCTTTATATTTGTATTGTAATATAAACTTTTTCTTCTTTTCTCGATATAAAAACCTTCTTGTAGTATTATTTATAACTAATTTCCAAAGAGAACACATTACATCATGTTATGTTATTAACCAACCAAAAACTAACAAAAAATATTTTAAGGGAATATAATAACTAATGTGCATGCAACATGCCATGTATAAAAGGTACCTTCACACTTGGAAATCCTTGGAATCATTTTGGAAGTAAGATCTATTTTCCTTTATTTCAAACCCTTAAACCCTTTCAGTTGTCTCTATATTGTAATTGATTTTCATAATTGAGAACTAAAATTCTTTAATGCCTTCCTCTCTCTATTTTGTTATGGGGAGCCATAAAGATAAAGATAGTGAAGGAAATAACTTTAGATAGTTATAGTGACAATGATAGACATGGACACAATCCAATACAATGGAACTTCTTAACATTGAAAATAAGTAATTGTTCCTTCACTTAATATAAATCAAGGTAGGTCTCATTTGCAGCCACAACTTTCACTTTATTCGTAACAGCTTACGACCTACAACTACCTCTATTTTTCTCTATATTTTGAAAACAATTTTGTGACACAAAAGTATGGATTTGAAATCATAACTTCATTTAGACTATTGTATCTTGGATTTTGAAATGGCAATGTTCTTATAGGTAATTTGGGCTATTAGTTTTTAGGTGAGATTTTGCTATAGAAAAAACTAAATTTCAAGGGGAGGCTTCCATAGAGACCATTTTAGCTTCAATTTTTTTCTTAGAATAATAAAATAATTAAATAAATTCATAATTGTTTTCTAAGAAGAAGCGTTATTACAATGGATTTTTTTATTGATTGACATAAGCATTTGCAAAAGGATATTTTATTGTGCGGAAGATCATTTCTGTCTACAATTTAACTTCCATTTGTAGGGAGGAATCCCTTTCTCTTTCTCTTCCCCTCTCTCTCCTTACTCTTTTAAATATTCATGTTAAGGGATAGGAGAGAATAGAAATATATTTTTGTTTCACTTTTTTTTCAAACCACCAACCTTTCCCACTATAAAACCCATAAATTTTAGGGAAATCCAAACTACAAGTTAGAACCTTGCTAATCTAAATATTGATGCATGTAAAATGGAGGAGAGTTAGAATGATATCACTAATCTTATACAATATTTAGTTATGAATGATATCATCTTGCATTAACTTATGCCTCGTAAGAATCTTATAATGACCATGATCTAAGACTAAAGTTGGGGTTGGGCCAGCTAAAGCAATTTTGACATTGATGTATGTGACTAAACGTACCTCATTCCTACTGAGAGTTTTTACTTTCCATTGTGAGTGTAGTATAGACAAGCAAAAAAGTTGCATTGTAGTAACAATTTTTCAAAGGAGTGTCATCTGTAGCACATCATTGCGAGTTGCATTGAATATAATGAAGTTTTAGACCATAGTGATATCATTGTTAGTCCCTGCCTTAGTAGAGCACTATTGTTTTCACTCAACAAAAAGAGCATAACTTTCCATCTAACTCTGTGCATGTGGAGATTATTAAACCCATAACTAAGGTTTGAAATATTTTATTCTTTTTTATCCTGATTGATGGCATTTTCCCATTGGGGCATTATTTTACCCCTAGTATTTGATTCTGCATTTCATTCTTAGAATGGAGGAAATTTTTATGGATCTCTAATGTTTTGCATGGAATTAAGCATGTCATTGTGGGCGTTGGAGAGTTTGGGAAATGAGAAGTGGCTTACAAAAAGACACGTGTTTAAAACAAGTGGGCATTTTTTAAAAAAATAGAAAAAAATAAAATTTTTAGAATGGATCCACATGGCTTTTGCTATTGGGTGGAGAAGAGCCTGTGAGAAATTTGTAGTATTATCATGGGGGAAATATTCTACAACAAAATCACAAGGGTTGTTTATTTCTATGTAAATTAGAAACATAGATTTTTAAAAAAAAAATCCTCTCTAACATGGTGAAGCCAGAGCAGAAAATGAGGAGCAGAAGGGCACAAGAACTAATAATTCCTCCTCCACCACCACTGTATATACGCTTGTTCATCACCAAAATCTCTACCTCATGATTTACATGGCCAACTAGCGTATTTATGAGTAATAATGCCCTTTCCCTTCCAACTTACTCAGGAAAAAAACACCATTTGGTACTATAAACCCCAATGGAGGCATTTTCCTTCTCAATTTCCAAACTGTGATAGCTAAATTTTTTTGCACTTGAAACCCCACTTCAGTATTTTTTTCTAGGATTTATAGTAGTTAATAATCTTCGTGGCATTTAAAGCACCCAACACTATATTAGTTTAATAATCTTAGTTTATATTATTTTCTATCAAGAACAGATTAGGATTTTGCAATAACCACCTTGGGTTACTACTATTTTTTTTATCAAGTTCTAGCTTAATCAACCAAGTAACTTCTATCTAATTTAGAAGTGTTTACTTCATAAACGTACCAACCATAGTCATGGGAACTAAGCTATGCCACACTCATATAGTCATACTCGAGTATGGTAATTTCTTAGGGTCAAGGTCATCCCTAGACCCAAACCTAAACCTTGAGGGTTCATTTACAATGACCTTGCCTATGTATCGCCTCATGGGAATTAGAGGCTCCATAGTTTGTATATATCAATAGTAGAGAGGCCTCATCCTTTCCTTTGATATGAGATCTCTAATCTGAGTCTTAAATAATAGCTTATAAGTAAATCCCATGATCCTAGTTCGATTCATACACAATTTAGTGTGATAGCAAATGCAATCACGTCAAAGGTTAGTTCATTACCATCATCAAGGTATGAAAACACACATAACCACATAGTGACCAGCTCATATAAACATTACTTGTTCACACATAGTGAGCAATTTCATTATTGGCATAGAAATCCTAATTTAGCTAACAACTTGAGCCATGTCAAAAGGGAGATAGTTGAGTATGGGAGTGTCACCTGAAATAGTTATGTCATTTGCAAAAGGAATATATGGAACTACTTGGTTTGATGAAATATCCTTATCTTCTTCCTTTGCTTTTTCCTTTTTTGACTCTTTTGGTGTTTTGGGTTGATCTCGTTTATAACCTCCTTTTGGGTAATGGACTCCCAAAATAGGTGTGGTATCTACAGGATGCACATTTGGCATTGGATTCTTTTGAATGTACTTGTGTTTTGTTTATGGAGATGGAGTTCGAACCTTTTTATTTTTAGGGATGTTTCTTTTGGGAGCACTACTCTTCTTCTGCTCCATGTTCCCTTTACCTTTATCCCTTTGCTCATTAGGTTTCTGTTGTTTCAATTCCTTGGTAGGGATGTTTTGAATAGGGAAAACTCTGTTCCTTAGATGGTAGCCTCCTTAGACTTGCAAGATGGTTGCATCTATCAATACTTTCATATCCTCTTTTGAGGGCTTAGAATGCTGATATTTTTTCTGGATAAGGTCCTTTAGATGCCCAAAATCATGAGCTGGCAATTGGTATTTTTTAGACCTTCATCATAATCATATTGAAAAATAAGATCATCCTCCTCATTGTTATCACAATCAGCATCCTAATCAATTTGTTTATAATCCTCTGTATCAAACTGATTTATATCTTCCTCATAGTATTCAGCTACACCCTCTTCATTTGTGAACTCTTCTTCTCTACTCAATGAATGAGCCACCACACAATTAGTTGGCTCATGGGGAAGGAAACAAGCTTGACACCACAAATATGATCTTTTCTCAAAGGATCAGGGGTGTCCCTTTTAGGATGCTTGAAATTCACATGCCTGGGAACAACCTACCTATCATTCTGATGTGGTCTCTTAGACCAATCAGTATTATAAGGGCTATTATGAAGCCTCTGTCATTCATTAAAGTGTGTTGTAGCACCTTGAGGTGGCAACCCTTTATCATTTCTGGCAACCTTATAACTTAGATCCTTCACAACCCCCATAAGTTTATCCAACTTATCATCACTAGTGAGGGGTTTATTGAAAATAGCCTTGTCAGGCTGGGATAATTTCACATTAGCCCTTTTAATATGCTTGCTTGAAGCTCTCATATTGCTCTCAATATTTATTTCTATAGCATAAGCTTCTCTTAATGTTTGTGGGTTTTTGTCCCTCAAAAAATAACCAAGCTTTGAATCAAATGCACCACAATATAAAACTAAACACATTGATTCATTAGGTCTCATATGAAGAGGTACCTTTCTCATAGTCATGATGAAGCAGCTATTAAACTTAGCTACTATCTCATTGATGGCATTTTTGATTGTTGTGAGATCATGAATGGCAAACTTGGAGTCAATCCTATCCCCATATTGCAACCTCAAATCTCTTATGAACTCCTCCCAAGAATTGATTCTATTGTTAGGGAGTGCCTTGTACCACTCTTTCACACTTTCTTCCAATGAGTGCACAAATAACTTCATCATGACATCTTCATCTTCAATATCATACTCATCAGTGACATTAATAAAATGTCTCAGGTGTTCCTCACCGGTGACAGCATTGTTGCCCTAAAATCTTGGAATTTTCCCTCTAATCTTAGTTGGAATGGGATTAGGAAAATCAAGAATACCAATAAAATCAAGTTGCTTGTATCTTTTATCTCCTAGTGGTTGCCTTTGTGCAATAACCTCTATTCTTATCTTCTTTGACCATGGCCAATGGGTTGAATGTTGCCATAATGTTGGTTAACTCAATTTTGTGTTGGTTGCATGTTGATGTTGTGAGCAGGGGCCTGATTTACACTTTGTTGTCCCATATGATGTTGTTTTCATTGTCTCTGGTTATTATATTGATTGTGTGGCTATTGATATTGTTGTTGTTGTGCACATTGTTGTTGTACATTCTGATTCAAACCTTTCTAGGCTAGTTGAGCTTCCTACTGATCAAGGAAGGCCTATACTTCTCTTTGTCTATTTTTGAGATGATCAAGCAAATCTAATTCATCCTGGATTCTCCTTTCTCTTTCTTCATCATCAGATTGTTGCTATTGATTTTCCTCATTACCTAGGAATGGTATCATCTCGACTTCTAAGTGATCCTAATGGAGAATTAGGATGCCTAGCATCCTAATATACTTCTCCATTATCACTAAGCATCCCATATGTTTTCAAATGTGGACCCTAAGAAGCATCTCTACCTCTTCTACTAATAACATTCTCATTTCTTCTAACATCATAGTCATCTCTATTCTGTCTTTTGTTTCTTCTCAACATGTTATCAGTAGAATCCTTAGAAGTATAATTATACCATCTTCTAAGGTTGACAAATATATTATCTTGGGCGTTTCTTGCAGGTACCATATGGGGTATCTTTTCTCTATATTTGTTCCTTCTATTTCTAGCATTACTAGATGATTCCTCATGTCTAGAATGTTGTTGGTTTCTTCCTCTATCCATTTTGAAACTTCTTTCACACTACAATTAATTTTGGGTTAACAAAAAGAGTCGCTACTCGCCTATTAGGAAGAAAATTTAGACAAAACTATCTTTCAATATTAGCAACTAGAACTAAAAAAATTCATTGTTACCAAGGATTTTAAATTTGCACAAATCGCTTCTCGACAATGACACCAAAATGTTGGTTCCCAAAATACATCCAACCCAAAACTCTAAAACATTCCTAAAACACCTAGGATAGGGATTGTTGTCAACGTGAAAGGAAGAGGTTTATCAACAACTAAAGGGGAACTTTGGCCAACTACAGGAGTGGGTAAACTCCTTTTCTCTTCAAGCTCAACTTAAACTCTAAAGGGATATTTCAATGGGCTTTATACCTGAATAGGTATTAAAATAAAACCATATGAACAACTAAAAATGTAACAACCAAACCCAGATTGCTTTCTTAGTCCCAAATCTATCACTAAATTAAGAAAAGTTGGTTGTTGTATGACACCTATATAGTTGATAAATGCAATCCTATACAATGAGGATGCATGAAGACTACTTCTGCTTTTAAAAGTAAGATGTATTTTTTTTTGTTTTGAAGATGGGTGATCTAAGGCTACTCAGATTGGTGCCTATCCATTGGGTTGCAAAGTTTAATGTAAAATAGAGGAAAATAATCTCACAGAAGTGTATAACTGAATACTTGATGAATCAAATGCAAAGAAATCACTATCAGATTGCTAAAAAAACTTAAGAATCACACACCATACCATTTTTTCCCTACACAATATTGAAATGATCATTCACAAAGCCTAGGAATGAATTAAGAATTGTCATATTCATCAAATCAGAAATTACAAGCATACCACTAAATGTGGTAAAAGAAAACTGGAACTACGATTTTAGTTTACTAAGAAAAACACCTATCGTAGTGTAGAAAAATACCAATATGATACAAAGATTTGAATTACATTACATGCACTTCATGATTGATTCATGTATAAACATAGCCTGCACAATATCTTTTCTTAATATGCCTCCTAGAGTTCACAACCCTACTGAGAAAATGCCAAAATAACCAACCCTTAACACCAATTTCAATCCAGTATATATAGAAGTTAAATTCAAGTTGACTGCAGTCCTCTAGGTGCCATACCCAACAAAGGATTGCACCCACATTCTATTGAAGGCCAATTGCAATCTGTCAGTTAATTTACATGTTGGGACTGAGACCCATGTCCTACAACCTTTGCAATCAATCTGTCAAGATTATTTGCACTCTAAATGTATATGTTGTCAGTCAGGATTGCGCCACTCACCAAGTCAGACTTGACTATCCTATTGAAACATGGAAACCCTCCTATATTGTGGGTGATCTATGTTGAGAGGGAATCTCTAGAGTGAGCTAGTTCTCCTTATGATTTTTCCTAATCTAATGACTTATCTGGGAAAAGGGAGAGAGAATAACCGAAATGCAAAACTAACTCTAAGATTTAATCTAAATGAATATCTTCACTCACAAATAACCCTTTACATTTAAACTTTCACGACCCCACCTCAGAGATTTGATCCTAAAGTAATTTGTAAAGAGGTTCAAGTTGAACACAGATTACAACTAGGACCAAAAACAAATCTTACAGTAAGAGACACAATAAAGGACATGAAACTGCCATAATGAGATATCAAATCAAACTGCAAAAGAAGACAAATAGATGAAATAGGAAGGTCTATTGTATTAAACTGGAAGGAGTACAATGCAAAACAAAATAAGTCAACTACCTATATACCACTCTCTTCCTGTGCTCAAGAGAGAAGAAAATGGTATCAACCCCCCTAGAAAAAACTAAACATCTCCACATAAATGTTGTTCCCAAAAGATCTCTCTCGAATAGCTAGACAAAGCTCCTAAAATTAGTATCTTCATTCATTTCTGAGCTCCACTATAAAGCCTTCAAAAATTCCCCAAATATATCTCCAAACTAAAGAATAAAGTTGCCAAACTATCCCCTTAGGTGGCCCCACCAAATCTACTTTAAAATCAGGCCCTATCTGACCCCTAAAGGCTCTTATTTTGTCCTCATTCTCCCAACATGCCCATAAGAAAGCAAAAGACAAAAGAAGATTGTATCTACTTTAACTGCTTAAAATAGCTTTTATTTTAAAGTAATTTATAAATTATTTCTTTAAAACAAAGCTTTACAATAGATTGTAGTTTCAAACATATCTAGATTTGATTCTAATTTATTTTGCAAAACAAAATACGAGGCCATATTTTATTATGCCAAGTATATCACATTTGACTGCATCTAATTTTCTTGAAAAATCATAAAAATATAAAGGCACGTATTGGTTTGAAACAAAAGCCTTTATGGCCTGCCCTACATTTGATCTTGCAAAAGTTCCTAAGGCTCTATGATGTTGACCTATTCTCAAATGTGACAAAATGGCCCAAGTTTTCTAAGGCATAAAGCCTAGCCATTCATATATTATAAGGCATAACACCATACCCTTGATGGTCTTAGCAAAGGTAAATAAAAATTTTCAAATGTGATCAAAACATCAAGCTTCGAACTAGGGCAAAAACCTTAACACAAAACCATTTTTGCCCTACTTTTTTTCCTCATTTCATCTTTGTAATTTTGGAGCTTGAGACTCTCTGTGTGTAACTACCATTGATGGTGGGGTTTGGAGCCAGGAAATTCAATTCTCTACATCTATATCTGTTGTTTCAAGTCAATCTTCACAGAAAACAAAGGGTAAGTAGCTCTCTGTCTTAGATAGGGAGATTGCTCTACATTTTTGGGGCATCATTGGGCCTTTTAAGCCGCAACTTGACCATATTTTCTGATGAATTTCTCTTGTTTACATTTCTCATGGATGCCCCTATGTTCAAGCTGCCATGAGGCTAGGGTTTGGCAAAAACCCCTGTTTCTTCACTGTATCTCTACATTTTGGTGGATCTCTGAGGAAATAAAAGGTAACATGCTTTCATTCATCGATTAAACCATTTTCTTAACTTACCACTAGTTTTATCAACCCTCTAGCTACAGTTCTAAACAAGTTTCTGATAAATCTTCGTGTACTTTGTTCTACGTTATCTCCTCTAATTGCTTGAGGCCGCGATCCATAGTCCTCCTAGCTCGGGGCATGTGCAAGAAGATGGGGGGCCAAAAAGTGGCCAAATTAATTTTTAAAAAAATTAGGTCAAAACGCGAGCACGTTATAACGCACTCGCATTATAACGCGAGCGCGTTATAACGAGAGCACGTTATAATGCGCTCGCGTTATTCATTTCTTTGCATTTTTCCTTTTCTACAAAAGTTTGTGTTGTTTTTCATGTTTTAAATACCACGAGTGCGTCATGTTCAACTTAAATTTTTTTATGTTTAAGGCTATTAATCATGTATGTATGTATGCCTATATGTATGTATGTATGTATGTATGCCTATATGTATGTATGTATCTATGTATGCCTATATGTATGTATGTATCTATGTATACCTATATGTATGTATGTATAGTGTTGAGGGTAGAGATGGGAGTGAGCCAGATAGGGGAGGAGAGGGGTGGATAAGGATTGAGTGATTAAGGTTTAAGGTTAACGGTTGAGCATTTAGGGATAGGATTTAGAGTTTAGGGATAAGGGATTAAAGTTTAGGACCTTGAGGGATTAGGGTTAGAGTTGAGGCTTTAGGGATAGCGTTTAGGGTTAAGGGTCGAGGGATTAGGGTTAAGGTAGAGTGTTGAGGGTAGAGGGATTAGGGATGAGGTTTAGGGTTGAAAGTTTAGGGTTGAGGGATCAGGGTTGAGGGATCAGGGTTTAAGGTATAGTTTAGTAGATCTTGTGGATAGAGCCAGTAAACAATGGGAGATTATTTGCCTATTTCATAACAATATACCTCCCCCTTAAACCCTAAACCCTAATCCCTCAACCCTTAACCCTAATCCATCATCCCTTAACTCTAATTCCTCATCCCTAAACCCTAAATGCTATCCCTATTCCTAAACCCTCAACAGACTCGATACTATACCTTAAACCCTCCAACCCTATCCCTAATCCTTACACCCTCCACACTCTACTTGAACCCTAATCCCTTGAACCTCAACCCTATCCCTAAACCCTTGAACCTCGAACCTCAACCCTCAACCCTCAACATCAAACCTTAATCCCTCAACCCTTAACTGTGATCCCTCAACTCTCAACCCTAACCCTAAACCCTAAACACTAAACCCTCAACCCTCAACGTCAAATCCTAATCCCTCAACCCTTCACTCTAATCCCTCAACCCTAAACCCTATCCCTAAACCCTCAACACTATACCTTAAACCCTAATCCCTCAACCCTAACCCTAAACTTTGTCCCTAAACCCTAATCCCTCAACCTTCAACCCTAATCCATCATCTGTCATCCCTCAACTCTAATCCCTCATCCCTAAATCCTAAATGCTATCCCTATTCCTAGACCCTCAACAGGCTCGATACTATACCTTAAACCCTAATCCCTCTACCCTTGACACTCTTATTTAACCCTAATCCCTTGACCATTAACCCTATCCCTCAACCTCAACCCTTAACCCTCAACCCTCAACTCTCAACATTAAACCCTAATTCATCAACCCTAAACCCTAATCCCTCAAACCTAAACCCTATCCCTAAACCATCAACCCTCGACACTATACCTTAAACCCTAATCCTTATCCCTCAACCCTTAACCCTTAAAACTTAAACCCTATCCCTATACCCTCAATACTTGACACTATATCTTAAGCCTTAAACCCTCATCCCTAAAGCCTCAACCCTTAATCCTTAAACCTTCAACCCTAAACCCTATCCCTAATCCCTCTACCCTCGACACTCTAACCCTAACCTTGACATTAAATGCTAATTCGTCAACCCTAAACCCTAATCCTAAACCCTCAACCCTCAACACTATACCTTAAACCCTAATCCCTCAACCCTCAACCCTAAACCTTATCCCTAAACCCTAATCTCTCAACCCTCAACCCTAATCCATCATCCCTCAACTCTAATCCCTCATCCCTAAACCCTGAATGCTATCCCTATTCCTAAACCCTCAACAGACTCGATACTATACCTTAAACCCTAATCCCTTATCCCTAAAGCCTCCAACCCTATCCCTAATCCTTACACCCTCCACACTCTACTTTAACCCTAATCCCTTGAACATCAACCCTATCCCTAAACCCTTGACCCTCGAACCTCAACCCTCAACCCTTGACGTCAAACCCTAATCCCTCAACCCTCAACCCTTGATGTCAAACCCTAATCCCTCAACCCTTAACTCTGATCCCTCAACTCTCAACCCTAACCCTAAACCCTAAACCCTAAACCCTCAACCCTCAACATCAAATCCTAATCCCTCAACCCTTCACTCTAATCCCTCAACCCTAAACCCTATCCCTAAACCCTCAACACTATACCTTAAACCCTAATCCCTCAACCTGAACCCTAAACCTTGTCCCTAAACCCTAATCCCTCAACCCTCAACCCTAATCCGTCATCCATCATCCCTCAACTCTAATCCCTCATCCCTAAACCCTAAATGCTATCCCTATTCCTAGACCCTCAACAGGCTCGATACTATACCTTAAACCCTAATCCCTCTACCCTCAACACTCTTATTTAACCCTAATCCCTTGACCATTAACCCTATCCCTCAACCTCAACCCTCAACCGTCAACTATCAACCCTCAACCCTTAACTCTAAACATTAAACCCTAATTCATCAACCGTAAACCCTAATCCCTCAAACCTAAACCCTATCCCTAAACCATCAACCCTCAACACTATACCTTAAACCTTAATCCCTATCCCTTAACCCTTAAAACTTAAACCCTATCCCTATACCCTCAACACTTGACACTATATCTTAAGCCTTAAACCCTCATCCCTAAAGCCTCAACCCTAAATTCTTAAACCTTCAACCCTAAACCCTATCCCTAATCCCTCTACCCTCGACACTCTAACCCTAACCTTGACATTAAACACTAATCTGTCAACCCTAAACCCTAATCTGTCAACCCTAAACCCTCAACCCTCAACACTATACCTTAAACCCTAATCCATCAACCCTAAAACCTAATCCGTTAACCCTCAACCCTAAACACTATTAATAAACCCTCAACCCTTGACACTATACCTTAAACCCTAATTCCTCAACCCGCAACCCTAATACCTCAACCCTCAACCCTAATCCCTCATCCTTAAACCCTAAACTCTATCCCTATTCCTAAACCCTCAACCCTCGACACTATACCTTAAACCCTAATCACTTATCCCTAAACCCTAAACACTATCCCTCAACCCTTAACCCTTAAAAATTAAACCCTAAAACTTATCCATAAACCCTCGATGCTCAACACTATATTTTAAACCCCAATCCCTTAACCCTCAGCCGTAAAGCCTCAACCCTCAATCGTCAAACCTTCAACCCTAAACCCTATGCCTAATCCCTCTACCCTCAACACTCTACTTTAACCCTAATCCCTTGACCATCAACCCTATCCCTAAACCCTAAACCCTCAACCCTCAACTCTCAACATTAAACCCTAATCTGTCAACCCTAAACCCTAATCCGTCAACCCTAAACGCTAATCACTCAACCCTAAACCCTATCCCTAAACCCTCAACCCTCAACATTATACCTTAAACCATAATCCCTCAACCCTAAACCCTAATCCCTCAACCCTAACCCTAAACCTTGTCCCTAAACCCTGATCCCTCAACCCTCAACCCTAATCTATCATCCGTCATCCCTCAACTCTAATCCCTCATCCCTAAACCCTAAATGATATCCCTATTCCTAGACCCTCAACAGGCTCGATACTACACCTTAAACCCTAATCCCTCTACCCTCGACACTCTTATTTAACCCTAATCCCTTGACCATTAACCCTGTCCCTCAATCTCAACCCTCAATCATCAACCCTCAACCCTCAACTCTAAACATTAAACCCTACTTCATCAACCGTAAACCAGGTAATCCCTCAAACCTAAACCCTATCCCTAAACCATCAACCCTCAACACTATACCTTAAACCCTAATCCCTATCCCTTAACCCTTAAAACTTAAACCCTATCCCTATACCCTCAACACTTGACACTATATCTTAAGCCTTAAACCCTCATCCCTAAAGCCTCAACCCTCAATTCTTAAACCTTCAACCGTAAACCCTATCCCTAATCCTTCTACCCTTGACACTCTAACCCTAACCTTGACATTAAACACTAATCCGTCAACCCTAAACCCTAATCTGTCAACCCTAAACCCTCAATCCTCAACACTATACCTTAAACCCTAATCCATCAACCCTAAAACCTAATCCATCAACCCTCAACCCTAAACACTATTAATAAACCCTCAACCTTTGACACTATACCTTAAACCCTAATCCCTCAACCCTCAACCCTAATCCCTCATCCCTAAACCCTAAACTCTATCCCTATTCCTAAACCCTCAACCATCGACACTATACCTTAAACCCTAATCCCTTATCCCTAAACCCTAAACACTATCCCTCAACCCTTAACCCTTAAAAATTAAACCCTAAAACCTATCCATAAACACTCGATGCTCAACACTATATTTTAAACCCCAATCCCTTAACCCTCAACCCTAAAGCCTCAACCCTCAATCATTAAACCTTCAACCCTAAACCCTATCCCTAATCCCTCTAGCCTCAACACTCTACTTTAACCCTAATCCCTTGACCATCAACCCTATCCCTAAACCCTCAACCCTCAACCCTCAACTCTCAACATTAAACCCTAATCCCTCAACCCTAATCCCTCAGCCCTAAACCCTATCCCTAAACCCTCAACCCTCAACACTATACCTTAAACCATAATCCCTCAACCCTAAACCCTAATCCCTCAACCCTAAACCCTAAACCCTAGACCTAAACCCAACAAAACTACTTTGCCTTATGTTAGGTTGTTAAACCCATCATTTTGACACTCTTCTCTTAAAGATATTTGAGTTGCAAGAATATGTCAAAAAAATGGCTATGAACTTTTTTAATGTTAGTAATGTTATATGGCATGTTTTTCTGGCCCATCTGGGGTTCATTGTGCCAATAGGTGTACACACTATGAGAAAAGCTTTGCGTATGGTACATCCACAGTGAGTAATTAATAGTTGAAATCAGAAGGATGATCATTATGTGAAAAGCTTTGCATTGGGGTACATCTATGTTTCTTGCTGTCCACCCTGCACTTAGGGGAGGTATATTGTTATGAAACAGGCAAATAATCTCCCATTGTTTACTGGCTCTATCCACAAGAACTACTAAACAATACCTTAAACCCTAATCCCTCAACCCTAAACTTTCAACCCTAAACCCTATCCCTAATCCCTCTACCCTCAACACTCTACCTTAACCCTAATCCCTCGACCCTTAACCCTAAATGCTATCCCTAAAGCCTCAACCCTAAACCCTAATGCCTCAAGGTCCTAAACTCTAATCCCTTATCCCTAAACTCTAAATCCTATCCCTAAATGCTCAACTCTTAACCTTAAACCTTAATCAGTCAATCCTTATCCACCCCTCTCCTCCCCTATCTGGCTCACTCCCATCTCTACCCTCCTCTATTGTCGACACTATACATACATACATATAGGCATACATAGATACATACATACATATAGGCATACATAGATACATACATACATATAGGCATGCATACATACATACATACATACATACATACATACATACATACATATAGGCATACATACATACATGATTAATAGCCTTAAACATAAAAAAATTTAAGTTGAACATAACACGCTCGCGTTATTTAAAACATGAAAAACAGCACAAACTTTTGTGGAAAAGGAAAAATGCAAAGAAAAGAATAACGCGAGTGCATTATAACGAGAGTGCATTATAACGCGCTCGCGTTATGTCTTGCTTTGGGAATCCCAAGCCTTGGGCTTGGGATTTGCTTTGGATTTCCAACCCAAAGGCTTGGAGTGCCTTTTGAACAGTAACAGACGTGTTTTTCCATATTCTTCAAGATTTTAGATAATTTCATTTGTGCTAACCCTCAGATTTGCACGTGTTTCAAGGTCAAACAAATCAAACACCTGGGTAATGTTAGGCTTTCTCTCAGCTATCTGACGATGTAATTTTTTCACATTTTAACAATGTTAAGCCTTTCATCTTTAATTTCTTTTGTTTGTGTGTCCATTTTTGGGCAAAAACCACTGTTTGGTCTTTTTTTCATTGTAAATTAACTATTTATTGAAATTTCAAAAAAATTACATATTTAGAAACTAGACTCCATTCTACAAATATTAAAAAAAGAAAAAAATGATTTTCGATTAGTTTTCAAAATTTATAGGGGTAGCACGGCCAAAATTCTATTTTTTAGGATGTGTCCACTTTGAAAATTAGTAAAAAATCAAATATTCATCAAACAATTATCAGAAAAATCGGGCATAAACTACATGCTATTAGCTAATTTCTCACTGAAGCGATTTTAAAAATACCAAAAAAAAGTTGACCTTTTGAGGGAGCCACAAAACATGCTATGTTATGTTTTTTTGACAGAAACAACACCAATTTCTGTGGCTCCCTCTTTTGAACCCCTTAATCTATTCCCATTTTCAAAAAAAAATAGTAGTTTAGAAAGTAGACTCGGAGCACTACGAACATTGTTTTGGTTGCATCTCCAAATTTTGAGTGTAACTATGCTCAATTTCTCATCCAAGGCCAGTATTTCTTGATTTCAGAAAAAAAGTGGCCACTTAAGACCCCTTTTTGGCCCCCCATCTTCCCGCACTTACCCCTCGAGCTCTTCTGATTCCTTTGCAAAAGCGACCCTGTAGCTTCATGTGTCTTCCTTCCTCCTACAATAAAGGTGAGTTTTTCCTCATACTTCTTTTGCATCTATACTCCTCTTTGAAACCCCAAGTGGATTATGAAAGGTTTCATTAAGGCTTGTGGCCTTGTATGTACGTTTTCATTTTGAAGCAAAGCAGAAGTAAACTTCTCACATTCAGAGCTCTATATATCAGTTTATTTCCTATTTGATAAGAGAGTTGTCATGGCACTACAGGCCATGGTTATAACTGTAGGTTTATTTTATTGGTGGTCTTCTCTACATTCATTCTTACTCTATTTTCCTGAATATAAATGCTTGTATAGACCCAAAATCTTATGTTTCCTTTATATGAGTTTGAACATGAAACCCTAAGAGGGTTTATTCCTTACTACAAATGCAATCTCCAAAATGAACTCGATATGAATTTCTCTTGGCTATAGAAAAACTCACTTCTTGGTATATCACTGTCTCATGACTTTATTTGGTCTCTATGCAAATATTTTCTACATCATTGTTGTTTCTTTCTCCTTCTAAAAATGCAAGAGATGGACCCTTTACTGGGTTGAAGCAGTTATCTTCTCTTTGTTCCATTGAACATGGTCTTCTTATCTAATAGATACTTGATCTATAAAAAGCATACATTCATAAATATAGTGTGAGCCTTGGGTATGCAAGCTTCTTAATGGCCTTGCGTATGTCACTTGATATGTCTGAAATAAGTGTTTACTATACTTATATGGCTACCTCCTATAGCTTCATGAACAATGAAATTGTATCATTTGCCATCATGAAATGTATGTTGTCCTATGGCTTCTGTTGTCCTAGTGTAGCACAACATATATATTTGTAGTCTAGCTTATTGTATGTACTTCCTGTTCAAATATATAGAAAGTTCCATCTTATTTTGTCTCTGCATTGTCATAGGGCTATGACCAGTATGTTGTCATACATTTTTTTTTTAATAGGGACTTTATTTTGTTTCAGATCTACAACTTTGACAAAAACCTCAAATGGGTACGAGCAAAATGACTTTAAAACACATCTTTGACCTTAGCACTTGGAGTGTCTGTATGTTGAAAGCCTTGCTCCTCTCCTATCTACAACCTGTAACTTTTCTTTGAGCTCACCTGGGCATGTACTATACTCTGTAAACTCTCCTTTTGATTCATTTGTGGTTGATCATACATGTTGACTGTATATGACATTTGTAATTCTACACTGTGAAAATGAAATGGTAAGGCTGAGATGTACATTGTTAGTACCTATTGTAGCAAAGTGCAACTTAATACTCAGACAGTCACATCTCTGAGGAGATCCATCTGATGGATTTGATATTTAGACAATCAAACCTGACCTTGTTACATGTCTGTCCTATTGCATTCACCATTTGCATTCTCATGATACTTTCATGCATTCATTAATGATTTTCC
This sequence comes from Cunninghamia lanceolata, assembly GCA_027924645.1. NCBI lineage: Eukaryota > Viridiplantae > Streptophyta > Pinopsida > Cupressales > Cupressaceae > Cunninghamia > Cunninghamia lanceolata. The sequence continues at coordinate 9,137,146 of BSBN01000552.1, forward strand.
TTTTGTGGCAACAATGCGTATCAATGAGGTTTACATCTTCATGATCATTGCAACTTGTTGAATACCTGATGACCACTGTCATCCTTTCTTGATGAGGACCTTTCCTTTAAAGGTATTTGATGTATGCCTATTATGACTATTTCAGTTAGCTTTGGTGCAGCATACTTCAATGAGTTGATAAGTACATGTTACATGGTATTGAAATGTCTTCTTGACAGTTGCTCCTCCTTAGATGGCTGTCATATTAATTTCATTTTGACTATGATTTGCAAATTCTTTATGACAATTGAAAAGTATAAGCACACTTATCTTCTTGTTTTCAAATGTACTAAGTGTAGTTGATGTGGCATAAGCTGCTCGTAATTGTCCATTGCTTTTGGCTGCTCCATATGGTGATTTCTGTACAAACTTTGAATGAAATGCTATTCATCTGTCACTCATGGTCTCTTGACTATCTAGTATTGATCATTGTTGTCTCATACTCAGTGAATGCTACTGTTCATGTCCTTTTGCCTTCTCTATTACATTTGATCAATAAATTGACGCTCTACGGTTGTATAAGCATGGGATTGAAACAATTATTATGAAATTGTCCCTGAGTACCTTATTGAGCTGCCTTGAACGTGGTATTCACTGTCCTTGTATGGTTATCACCTCATGCTTTGAGCTGATGATTATGGAAGGGAAATGATCTCTAAGCTCTTCTAACAACAACATGACTTGTCCTATACCTACACCTGAAAGAAACAAATTAGAATAAAACAATGAAGTTGAATGGGTTTTTCTCTTTCATTTCTTCTTGCATGTGAATGATATTCATCTGGTCTTGTGCATTATAGGAAAAGTGTTAGGCATCTTCTGATAGGACATAGAGACCTCATAACCAGAGCTCTAACAAGACCTTCCCACATTTTATAGGTTCTCATCAAATCTCAGGAGCAGGAACAGGATGGCAACCTCGGAGATCAAAGACTACAACAAGGCAATGATGGCTATGACCTTCTCTGCCTATCTTGAGATGCATAGCAATTTTTTGATTTTGTATTTGTTCAGCTATTACCCATGGCTTGTGTGGGAAATTTGATCTATCATTCCTTCATTTAATGCAATGTTTATCCTTTTACATGTACTTCAATTTGTAAATGAATAATCATTGTAGTGAATGAAATACTTATCTCCCCACTCTTTTTTCTACAATACAATGAATGATCTGAAAAACTTTTCCTTTCCTAAACAACTAAACTACAAACCTCATGCATCCCTTGTACTATCACAACTAAACTCCTTATAAAATCAATACATGTAAAGGCTTAAGAAAGGTAGAAGTAAATTGAAAATTTTCACCTTAAAATGAACAATATACCAGCTCTACCAATTTTTCAGCTGTGGTGAAAAAATGGTAACATTTATGGTGACTTCTACTAAATGCTTGTTTGCTAAGAATTGGATCACTTGCCTTGAATATCCATCAGGCATTGAGTCATACTCTTCTCATCTCAAAATTAGAAAACACTAAAACTCAGGTCTCCAACCAGTTCAAACAGTAATAGAAATTTGAAAACAAACTAAACTAAAATCAAATTAACAGGGCCTAGTGACCAACAAGAATGTGCAGTAGCACTTAGGGAAACAAAACTCACTAAAAAGAAATGTGCATGAAGCACTTATTAATAGCAACACTAGTCTAACCTACTCTAACCAACCAATGTGACTGATCAAACAAAACCATTCATCGATTAGGTGAAATCACTGCCTCTTCTAACGAAGTGGGGATGCTTCTCATACTTACAAACTAACAATAAGGAGAAAAACACAACACACCTTATAAATTGTTGTATTGTAACCTATAGAATATAATCAAAGGTTTGAAAATCTTGATTCTATTCGGATATACCTTCGATTGGCCATGAATGGGCAAGTTGAATCTATTGTTCCTCGACTGCAATCTCATTCTTAGGGGCACTGAAAATACTTTGAAAGTTGTTAGTCACTTTATTGGACAAATCTCTAATGGGGCATCCTCTCAAAGGTTCGGGACTGGAAACAATAGCATGACCTATACCTTGCATGACAGCCTGCCATGTTTCTTCTTCTTCCTTGGTTAATGGGTCATCCTCCTTTGTTAGGGTTGCTAACAACTTACCAAAGCTATCAACTCTTACTAGGCTCTTAGCTAGAGTTGGATTGGGCTCAAAATACACCTTATTAGTCAATGTAGAACATTCTAAAATAGTAGTCTCTTCGCCAATGAATGAAGCTAAGTGGTCAAATAACAAACTAACCTCTTTCAACATACCATCAATTTGCATAGCATCATTTCAAGCTCCTTTGTGTCATGGCTATCCTTACTGGATTCTTCCCAAATCTACACTTTACTTAACTAATTCTCTTCATACTATTTGTCATCCTCATCATCTACTGGCTTGGGCTTTTGATTGCTGTAAGAAATTAGTGGAGTGGTAAGCTCCTTGCAAGCCAAACAGTCAGGATCCTGACAATCAATCATGAAGCTATCTTGGACAGCTTAATCATTCTCAGCCAGTTGACTTGATTGCTCATCAAGGCAAGCTGCCTTAGTCTCATGCATATTAGCTTCCTCATTACAGTATAATGGGAGCTCTGAGAAAAAACTAAATGTCTCATCTACATAAAGAATCTGATCTAATTCAATCATGTGGTCAGCCTGGTAGTCATGATCTTTAATGCAAAACAAGCATGCTAGGTTCAGAGACAAAACTACCTCTTTGCTCTTCAAACTAAACTAAGGTCTCGATCTCATTATTGCCTTTATGAAATAGAAACACATGACTTTCTATAATTTCTCTTGGCTTTCCCAAATCAACTAATAATTAGGATTCTTGAATGTTGTCTTCATCCTTACCAACAAAATCGGGCAGCTGATTAATCAAGAAAACTGAATCATCACCCCTTTCCAGTCTATTCTCCATTCGAACCTAAGTAATGTGTCTTTGCAATTGAAGACTTTTGCCCTTTAATCTCTACATCCTTCTTTGATTTATCTTATAAAAAGCATCAAAAAACTTGTCAAATGAATCAAAATGCAATGGGTTCAGGATCAAGTCTGAATCAACTTCCTTTACACATTTATTATGTTCATAATCAGCCAGGGCTGCAGGACAAACAATAGCAATTTCTTGTTCTCTATTTGATTTCTCAGCTGTTGGCCTGACATTCATGATTTTAATTGGTTTGGGTTCTCAATATGGCTAAAATTGAGGACTAATGGACTGGTCTTGAATGCAAACAAGCTCCTGAGCAAAATCAAAACTTCTGAAACTCAGGAATTTGATTTCTTGGGGAGTTTGTTTGCATTCAAAATCCATCTCTTGGCCTTGGGAATAATTCAGATCACAAAATTAAGTGCTTTGCCAATTCATAAAAACTACTTCAAGGTTATAATCTCTTCTAGGGTCCTATGGATTAGTTTGGAAGGGTGGCCTATTTGGCTGATTAGACTGATACTGAGCCTGGTATGGCTTATGTTCTTGACTAATTTGCTTCTTAAAATTAACAAACTCATTTGTCATGCTCTCAATTGTGTTTTGAAGCTGTTGGAATTCTTGAGTTTGGACTAGAACATCAGTCTCTTGAGTAGCAGCCTGCTATCTTATGGCTAGAACAGTTGGGACAATAGGCAAAAGGGGAACTGCCATGGGTATAGGTGGCTAGATTTGTGGAAAAATAGGTAAGGGAGGCCTTGGGGCTATTTTCCTGGCTAAAATAAGGTAGTTCTCTACTCTAATAGCAATCTCAAAAGCATTGGGAAGGTACATCCAGCCAGAGCCTGAATCATAATAGATATTTTGCTATCTAAAGCTCTAAGATAGAATAAAAAGCCATGTTGTGGTGTAAGCCTTACCATCATGGGGATCCTATCCCAAGTCTTCTGGAAACAGTAATTGAAGTCTGTCATGAGTTCATATGGATGCCTCTTGAGGGTACTCAACTACTATAGCAGAGACAAAAGATCGGATTTGTCCTCAAAATGTTTGTGCAATCCATCTCCCAAATCATCCCATGACGTGATTGAGCCTGTTGTGAGTCCTCTAAACCACTGCATAAGATTCTGATTGCTACGTTCTCTTGGGTAACATTATGTACTAAACACAGCATTGCCACATCCTAAATGTGTTTGACAGCCATGGTGTGGTCCTCTCTAGTGAAGTATGGTAGTTCTATGAGGGCTGCAGCTGGAATGTCATCATGTTGGACAAGTTGTAATGAGCTACCCTTGTTAAATGCAACAAAAGGATACAATCTAACTATTTATTTAGAGTCGCCAGGGTGTTTGATAATTTTGCATCTAAAGACTATTGATACTGAAGAAAACACCCGATCATTTAGTATGTGACCTTCTTCATGTGTTGTTCACTGGATCTGCATGCAAAGCCAGAAATTTGAGTTGCCAAGTATGTTGATTTTACCTACAAAAGGCTGAAAACCTTGCTGTGCATACCAAATAGCAGAAAAAATATGCTTTGCTCCCACTGGGCATGCTAAAAACTATTGTTAATCAAGATTGCACCACTAGCAAAGTTAGACTTGACTATCCTGTTGAAACATGGAAACCCTCCCAGATTGTGGGTGATCTATGTCGAGAGGAATCTCTAGAGTGAGCTAGTTCTCATTATGATTTTTCCTAATCTAATGACTTATCTAGGAAAAGGGAGAGAGAATAACTAAAATGCAAAACTAACTCTAAGATTTAATCTAAATGAATATCTTCACTCACAAACAACCCTTTACACTTAAACTTTCACAACCCCACCTCAGAGATTTGATCCTAAAGTAATTTTTAAAGAGGATCAAGTTGAGCACAGATTACAACCAGGACCAAAAACAAATCTTACAGTAAGAGACACAACAAAGGACATGAAACTACCACAATGAGATATCAAATCAAACTACAAAAGAAGACAAATAGATGGAATAGGAAGGTCTATTATATTAAACTAGAAGGAGTACAATGCAAAACAAAATGAGTCAATTGCAAGTATACCACTCTCTGCCTATGCTCAAGAGAGAAGAAAATGGTATCAACCCCCCTAGAAAAAACTATCTCCACATAAATGTTATTCCTAAAAGATCTCTCTCGAATAGCTAGAAAAAGCTCCTAAAATTAGTATCTTCATTCATTTCTGAGCTCCACTAAAAAGCCTTAAAAAATGCCCCAAATTTGTCTCCAAACTGAAGAATAAAGCTGCCAAACTGTCCCCTTAGGTGGCCCCACCAAATATGCTTTAAAATCAGGTCCTATCTGACCCCTAAAGGCTCTTATTTTGTCCTCATTCACACAACTCACCCAGAAGAAAGGAAAAACAAAAGAAGATTGTATCTACTTTAATTGCTTAAAATAGCTTTTATTTTAAAGCAATTTATAAATAATTGCTTTAAAAAAAAGCTTTACAGTAGATTGTAGTTTCAAACATATCTAGATTTGATTCTGATTTATTTTGCAAAACAAAATATGAGGCCATATTTTATTATGCCAAGTATATCACATTTGACTGCATCTGATTTTCATGAAAAAAACATAAAAAATAAAGGGATTTATTGGTTTGAAACAAAAGCCTTTATGGCCTACCCTACATTTGATCTTGCAAAAGTTCCTAAGGCTCTATGGTGTTGAGCTATTCTCAAATGTGACAAAATGGCCCAAGTTTTCTAAGGCATAAAGCCTAGCATTCATATATTATAAGGTATAACACCATACCCTCGATGGTATTAGCAAAGGCAAATAAAAGTTTTCAAATGTGATCAAAACATCAAGCTTCGACTTAGGGAAAAATCCCTAACACAAAACCATTTTTGCCCTACTTTTTCACCACATTTCATCTTCACAATTTTGGAGCTTGAGACTCTCTACATGTAACCGCCATCGATGGTAGGGTTTGGAGCCCAAAAATTTGATTTTGTGCATCTATATCTATTGTTTCAAGTCAATCTTCACAGAAAACAAAGTGTAAGTAGCTCTCTGTCTTAGATATGGACATTGTTCTACATTTTTGAAGCATCATTGGGCCTTTTGGGATGCAGCTTGACCATATTTTCTGATGAATTTCACTTGTTTACATTTCTCATTGATGCTCTTGTGTTTGACTTTCCATGAGTCTAGGGTTTGGCAAAAAACCCTGATTCTTCACTGTATCTCTGCATTTTGGTGGATCTCTGAGGAAATAAAAGGTAACATGCTTTCTATCATCGATTAAACCATTTTCATAACTTACCACTAGTTTTATCAACCCTCCAGCTATAGTTCTAAACAAGTTTATGATAAGTCTTTGTGTACTCTATTCTGCGTTATCTCCTCTGAATGTTTGAGGCCGCGATCCATAGTCCTCCTAGCTCAAGCTCTTCTGATTTCTTTACAAAAGTGACCCCACGACTTCATGTATCTTCCTTCCTCCTAGAATAAAGGTGAGTTTCTCCTCATACTTCTTTTGCATCTATACTCCTCTTTGAAACCCTAAGTGGGTTATGAAAGGTTTCATTAAGGCATGCGGCCCTCACTTTTGGAGCTCTATATCTCAGTTTATTTCCTATTTGATAAGAGAGTTGTCATGGCACTGCAGGCCATGGTTATAACTATAGGTTTATTTGATTGGAGGTCTTCTCTATATTCATTATTACTCTATTTTCTGGAATATTCATGCTTGTATAGACCTGAAATCTTTTGTTTCCTTTATATGAGTTTGAACTTGAAACCCTAAGAGGGTTTATTCCTTACTGCAAATGCAATGTCCAAAATGAATTCCAAACAGCTTTCGCTTGGCTATAGAAAAACTCACTTCTCTATATATCACTACCTCATGGCTGTATTTGGCCTTTGTGCAAATATTTTTTGCATCATGTTGTTGTTTCTTTCTCTTTCTAAAAATGCAAGAGATGGACCCTTTACTGGGCCAAACCAGCTATCTTCTCTCTGTTCCATTGAACATGCTCTTCATAGCTAATAGATAACTGAACTATAAAAAGAATACATTCATAAATATAGTATGAGCCTTAGGTATGCAAGCTTCTTCATGGCCTTGCATATGTCACTTTGATATGTCTAAAATAAGTTGTTTACTGTACTTATATGGGTACCTCCTATAGCTTCATGAACAATGAAATTGTATCATTTGCCATGATAAAATGTATGTTGTCCTATGGCTTTTGTTGTCCCAGTGTAGCACGACATATATATTTGCATTCTACCTTATTGTATGTACTTCCTGTTCACATACATAGAAAGATCCATCTTATTTTGTCTCTACATTGTCATAGGGCTGCGGCCAGTATGTTGTCATACATTTTCTTTTTAAAAGGGACTTTATTTTGTTTCAGATCTGTAACTTTGACAAAAACCTCAAATGGGTATGAGCAAAATGACTTAAAAACATAGCTTTGACCTTAGCCCTTGGAGTGCCTATATGTTGAAAGCCTTGCTCCTCTCCTATCTACAATCTGTAACTTTTCTTTGAGCTCACCTAGGCATGTACTATACTCTGCAAACTCTCCTTTTGATTCACTTGTGGTTGATCATACATGTTGACTGCATATGTCATTTGTAATTCTACACTGTGAAAATGAAATGAAAAGGCTGAGATGTACATTGTTATTACCTCTTGTAGCAAAGTGCAACTTAATACTCAGACTGTCACATCTCTGAGGAGATCCATCTGATGGATGTGATATTTGCACAATCAAACTTGATCTTTTTACATGACTGTCCTATTGCATTTTCCATTTGCATTCTTATGATACTTTTATGCATTCATTAATGATTTTCATTTTGTGGCAACAATACTTATCAATGAGGTTTACATCTTCATGATCATTGCAACTTGTCAAATATCTGATGACCATTGTCCTCCTTTCTTGATGAGGACCTTTCCTTTGAAGGCATCTGATGTATGCCTATTATGACTATTTCTGTTAGCTTTGGTCTAGCAGACTTCAATGAGGTGATAAATACTTGTTACATGGTATTAAATTGTCTTCTTGACAGCTACTCCTCCTTAGATGGCTGTCATTTTAATTTCATTTTGACTATGATTTGCAAATTCTTTATGACAACTGAAAAGTATAAGCACACTTATCTTCTTGTTTTCAAATGTACTGAGTGTAGTTGATGTGGCATAAGCTGCCCCTGATTGTTCATTGCTTTTGGTTGCTCCATATGGTGATTTATGTACACACTTTGAATGGCATGTTATTCATCTATCTCTCATGGTCTCTTGACTATCTGGTATTGATCATTGTTGTCCCATACTCAGTGACTGCTACTGTTCATGTTTTTTTGGCTGCTCTATTGCATTTGATCAACAAATTGATGCTCTATGGATTTATAAGCATGGGATTGAAACACTTATTATGAACTGACCCTAAGTACCTTATTGAGCTACCTTAAACTTGGTATTCACTGCCCTTGTATGGTTATCACCTCATGCTTTGAGCAAATGATTATGGAAGGGCAATGATCTCTAAGCTCTTCTATAAATTATTCTTTTAATTGAAATGTCTTAAACCACCCCCTTGAGATCCAAGGGTAAGCTTGCCAGCCTCAACCCTTGTGGGAATTCATTTTACACCACATGCTGAATTAGTCTTCAAACAACAACATGACATGTCCTATACCTACACATGAAACAAACATATTAGAATAAAACAATGAAGTTCAATGGTTGTTTCTCTTTCAGTTCTTCTTGCATGTGAATGATATTCATCTGATCTTGTGCATTATAGGTAATGTGTTAGGCATTTTCTGATAGGACATAGAGACCTCATAACCGGAGCTCTAACAAGACCTTCCCACATTTTGCAGGTTCTTATCAGATCTAAAGATTAGGAACAGGATGGAAACCTCAGAGATTGAAGACTACAACAAGGCAAGGATGGCTATGACCTTCTCTCCCTATCTTTAGATGCATATCATTTTTCCTATTTTGTATTTGTTCAACTGTTATCCATGGCTTGTGTGGGACATTTGATCTATCATTCCTTCATTCAATGCAATGTTTATCCTTTTATGTACTTCAATTTGTAAATTAATAATCATTATAGTGAATGAAATATTTATCTTTCCGCTCTTTTTTCTGCAATGCAATGAATGATCTGAAAAATTTTTCCTTTCGTGAATAACTAAACTAAAAACCTCATGCATCCCTTGTACTATCACAACTTAACTCCTTATATAATTAATCCATGTAAAGTCTTAAGCAAGGCAAAAATAAATTGAAAATTTTCACCTTAAAATGAACAATATACCAGCTCTGCCAATTTTTGAGCTGTGGTGAAAAAATGGTAATAGTACCCTGAGCAATAATGAGGGAAGCTTCTAATCCTCTCCTTCCCACTTGTAGCCTCTGACTTATCTGATTTATCCTCTGTGCATTAAAGAATTTCACTATTTGAACAACTTGCACAATCGTGGCATGCAACCGATTAATGTTGAGTACAAAATCTGCATTTATTTATCCCTAGAATCATGGCATGCATTTAGAGAAATAACTATTTCCAATATTGACATCATTCCCAGTGTATCGTCCTCCACCATTTTGAGGCATTTAACTTCTATCTATACCACTCTGCATGCAGGGTGCCAAAATCCTTAACAACCCCATCAATTGCATTAAAAGCATTAAATTCGGCCACCCATTTTGCATTAAAGGTGTACTCGGACATTGTCAGCGCATTCCCAAGTGATTGGAGGAGCATGGAAGGCCAAGAAGCCAACCTCCAAAAAGTTAGACTTTCAAATCTTGGGCGTTTGGCCTTCATCCCTCTTCCTTTGTTTTTCTCTACCTTAGTCTTTTTTCTTTTGTCAAACTTTAGGCTTCGAGCATTCCACATTTCACCTTCCACAAGGAAGAAGAAAGAATATAAAACCCCAACCCCCTAAAGTCTGCAACACTTAGTATATTCATCAAGCCTTAGGCGGACTTTAGGCTTTCACCTTTTACTTGTCCAATGAAGAAGAAAGAAAGATGAAGCACTGACTCCCGCCCACTGAAACAAGTAGAATTTTGAAAACGACAGGGGCAATTATCAAACCTTCTCCCTTCACTGCAACTACCACGTGTCCATTTTCTTCCATTCCACCAGATAGTCGATGGACCCACCAAAAGGCTTCGTGGAATGGTGGAATACCTTATAATTGTCAGGGGTTAATTGTCTGGCCTTCCCTATTTTGCCTTCCTCAAAGGAAGGAAGAAGAGAAGAACTCTGACCTCTGTCACATACTTCAAACTTAGAATGTTTTTCATCTCTTTGAGTGGACCTCATCCCTCGGGCCTTCATCCCTATGTTTTCCATTAGGAAGACAGAAGGGAGGAAATTTGACCTCTGAAAATCCACCGAACACTTAGAAAACTTCATCACTTAGGCAATTTTTAGGACCAAAAGGGTAAGCATAATGGAAGGAGGAAGCCTAAAACTCTGACTTTCGACAAAAAGAGAAAAGACAAGGGAACCTTAGGATATTAGGACTTAGCCAATTTTTTGAGTTTCTTACCTTGTATTTTCAAATGGCAAGCACATGAAAACCTATGAAAAATATCTTTGATCAGTTATAAACTATAGGTTCAATTGGGATTCATATGAGACTTGGGGGTAAAATGGGGCATTTTGAGGACTAATTTTTTAGGTACCAACACAACCCATGTTGCAAGATCCTTCCCCTTTCCTAGTGGTTCCCCAACTTTTGGTGGTTCCTTCTATTCCCTCCTGCCCTTAGGGCAATGGATGGAAAGGAACCAATGTTGGAAGACCCCCTAGCTCTGTCAATAGAGTCCTTGGCTTACAATCAATGCAACCAACTTGCAATTGGTTGCAAGCATCATCGACATGCCTGTAAGTACAAAAATCATGCACAACCGCAACAAGGACCCCTATGATGATTCAAATCCTTGTCACGTACATGTAAGTGTGAAATAATGTCCTTTTAGCAACAAACCTCTTGATGATGTGTCCTCTTTCTTGTCTTGTGTTATTTTCTCTTTGTCAATTTCTCTCTCTCCCCATTTGTCACGCTTTGTGATACTTGTTGCGACGCTTTGCCATTTTTTGCTCTCCAACTTAGCATTCAAATGCTCTCACAGGATGAAATTTCCTTTTTATTTATTTGTTCAACCAAGAAATGTTACGTTGCTTCATTCTATGCCATTGTGCTCAACCAAAGCAAGCTTCATCAAAGCTTCTTTTTTCTTCTTTGTGTCATTTTGTCATCAAGAGGATCTCCCACTACTACTAAAGGACTCAAGGTTGCCATTATCAAGGATTTTTGAGGGTAGTGTAGTCACACAAATCTTTGTTTCTCTCAGGTTCCTTCATTATTTTGTTCAATTAATAGTAATTAGAAAACCAAATTTGCCCTTGGGAACAATAAAACATTGCCTTTTCCTTGATAATTAGATCTTGCATGTTAGATTAGTTGTTTTCACATTCCTAGATCTAGATTATTAAAATAAGCATTTTCCCCTTTCTTTAGATTACATTGCTTCTAAATCATCGAAAACCCAAAAAACATAGGTTAACTTTGCATCAAGAAAATCATATTAGATTGCATATATATTTCCCTTTCATAGATTAAAAGCACTTTTTATTTCCAAAATACTAAAAAAGCACAAAAAAATGTTTTACATATCATTTAGCTTTGCATGCATATAAAAACCCCAGAATAGACAAAATTGCAAACCCTTGATACGATCATGAGGTAATCACAGTTAAATGATCCAATCAAACCATCAATACCATCACAAGGTAAAAACTATTCAAAACATAGTTAAACCATAGGTCAACTAAACCCTAGTTTGAAACCCTAAATCTAGTTAAGGTTAGTAATCACACGACTACCTCTATCTTGGCTCTCGAATGTGCCTAGGAGTGAAAGGAGAGTGGATGAGGGCTATTGTGACAAGATCAAAGTGATCCATCCAAGACCACAACAAGAAATATTTGTTCTACCACAAGGAGACCAATTTGTCCTCTTATTATTAGAAGAAACTAGAGAATTCCAAATACAACAAGAACTTGTTCAACGCATAGAAAGACAAGAGGACATAAATGAATAGAACTACCTACCCACATAGAGGTGGAATCTAAGAAACTCTAACATGAGAAGAGAAACCAGTGGCCCTTCAGGTCATAGAGTTATCTCAACTACAACTTCAATCGAACAAAACATATAACTAAGCACACAACAACAAAGGCCACAGAACCTACTAAGCCCTCTCCGCAAAATCCATCTCTCCAATGAGCTACACCCCCACTGTGTCTCACCTCCTCTCAACTGGCTACTTCCACGCGAGCGAGAGTGATGTGGTGGATCACCCCATGGAAAGGAGGGAAGGGTCCATGTGCGTGCCAAAATCTAACCTAATAGCCTCAAGAAACTAGAGTCATGATTTTGAGCATACATATTTTGGTGAACTTGACGTGAAACTACAAATCCTTCTAGGATGAGTAATTTTGTGTTCCCATTTTCAATGCTCCAAAGACTTAGCCAAAACTTCAAAACATTTTCACACCTTTCTTCATAGCCACTTTAGCCACTTCAACTTCTATCACTTACGTCGTCATCCATTCCATTTATTCTATGGTGTCTATGGCACCCCCGAATATGATGGAACCTAATCTAATCCAAGGGAACGTTCCCTCAAGAGAATGAAAAACTCCTTCCTTTGACAGGTATGTGCTGCCACATCCTGATGCACCAATCACCAATTGTTAGGACTATGAAGATTCTGATTATGAACAAGATCAAAGAGAATCCAGGTGTTCTCTATCTTTCAACAACCCAGCTTGGGAAAACAACCTGGCCATACCAAATGTTCCACATAAAGCTAGAAGAATAAGGTCAGAGATACATCGACCTGAACAACCTTCCATAAGCACATGAAGTACTCATCTTGATGAGGAAGTTAAATGGTTAGAAAAACATCTACAAAAAGCCAAAGATGCTCAAGAGGCATTAAAGATTTCCTTGCAAGAAGAACAAAAAGAAAATGCTACACGTGAGGAAGCACATCACCGTGAAAATATTCAAAGAGAACATCCTAGAAATGAAGAAACACCTAGAACTTCCACTCCTGTAGATTTAATTGCAACTCTAGTGCAAAGAATTATAATCTTGGAAACAGAGAAAGTTGCTCCAGAAAGAAGGCCTAAATCTCATGAATAGGACCAAGGGGCATCTCAAAATCCCCCTACCTTAGTTATTATTCCTGAAATGCTAGTAACGACACATGTTTGAATAGGAATCCTCCTAATCAGAACAATTCAAGAAGTCTGACAATGGGTTATCAAAACCCACCTATAGGGTTATTACTATCAACCCTGCAATCTCAAAGTGCCTTTTTAGGAATGTATCTCAAATATTTAAAAGAACCTTTGGACCAAAACATAAGAAGTGTGCAACTTCCTCAGCCATTGCCAGATCTTCTGAAGTTCAAAGGAGAAGGAGATCCAAATTCACACATTAAAGCCTACACCACAGCCATAAGAGAACTCCTCCCTTCGGATGGCGTTGTAGAAAAAATCTTTTCAAAGACTCTTGAAGGAATCACTTTGGATTGGTATTATCATCTCCTAGAAGCTTCAATCCATTCATTCAGACAATTAATTAGAAAATTTGTCATGTCATTCGACATGAACAAACTCGTTAAAATAGGGATTAGATAATTCCTCACAATGAAACAAGAGCCAAATGAATCCATAGCACACTTTGTCACCTAATGGAGGCAAGTCCTCTATTCTTCAACTAGTGCTCCGAACATGGATCATCAAGAACTATGTGACCTCTTTTTGCATGCACTTAACAAAGACATGAGAGAAGATGTTCAAAAATTAGAAAGTGCTTTGAGAATTGACCAAGCCGCCATCGACAGTGGTAGAAAAGTCTATGGTTCAAATGGGAAGTTGATAAAGGAAGACATGGGAAACAATACCTCCGTATTTAAAATCCTTAAAAACAATAGGAGTACAACCACAGATGGGGTGATAGATCAAACCCCAATCAAGAAGATAAAAGATGATTAAAATGGGAGAGATTACTATCCTCCCAACATAAATGCCATAGATCGACCTAGAAACAATGGGTACTACCCTCGAGACAATTACCAAAGTTGGAACCATAGCGGAGATGGGAATGGACATGATGGAAGATATGAGAGACCCCCATATGAGTTTAACCAATTTTGTTCTTTTCATAGAACAAGGAGACACAACATAGAATCTTGTAGGGAATATAACAGATTCATAGCAAAATTATCAGAAGACCAACAACGATTGTTCATAGAAATGTTCTTAAACCCACAGGAGGTCATGCCGGATAAAAAAGAAACAAGACAAAATCAAGCTCCAATAGCACCACAAAATGCAAACATGAGAATTTATTAGGACCCATTCCCCAAGCATAAAGATATAGAAACGACAAACCAAAACAAGATAGCACAGAGTAGTAACCCTAAAATCCCACCACAACTAGAACAAAAAGGAGAATCTAGGATGATGGGATTAGTCAAGATCATGAACAATGAAGAAGAAGAGCAGACCATGAGGATAAAAATGAGAAAATAAAAGCATACAAAAGCATCATTTCGGTAGTGGAACCAATACTAGCTCCAATCAGACCTTATGAGCTCATAGAAGACTTAAAGAAAGCATATGTGCACATTTCATTCATTGATTTACTCAGGAACTCCCCTTCACATCTCTCCGCATTACTAATAGCAATAGATCTAAAATACCTTGACCAAATTGCACCACCTAGTGAACAAATCAATCATGTGGACTACAATCTCAACCCACCAAACTCAAAACTTAGAGATCCACGGTTTTTCTTCGACTTACAACAGATGCCTTCTAAGGTAGAGTTAACAAAAAAAGGGGACCCTGCACTATATCTTCAAGTGTGGATCTATGATACATGCATCAAATAAACATTAATCAATGATGGGGCTGTAGTGAATATATTTCTTTTCTCCCTTCTAGAGAGGATGGGCTATGGACACACCAATATCATCACCTCACGAGATATAAGTGTTAGTTTCAAGACAGACAACTAAGAGGGGGGGTGAATCAGTTGTCCCAAAACTTACTTTTAACCACTTAAATTCTTCTTGTAATTCAGTAGCATAATAATAAATCAATCATGGAAACACATTGCAATAATTCAAGAGAAAAAACACATTAACACAAAGGACACCAAGATTTTAACGTGGAAAACCCAGTTAAGGGAAAAACCACGGGGTGACTAACCCAAGATTGTATTCTCTATTAAAAGAATAAGAAGAACAAAATGGCACATGCTAATTAGGGCTCACTGCCTGAGCACACTATTCAAAAGAGGCCCACTGCCTACAGGAGACACACTATCTACAGAATGAAAAATATTACATAATTGAATTGAAGAATAGCATCTTCACCATGCTTGAGTCAGTTCCATTTAAGCCCAACACTTCTACTCTGCCTTTCACTTTTCCCCTCACTACCACACTCTCATCATCACTAAGATAGTTTTGAAATGACTTCACAACACTTATTTATACAAGACATTGACTTTGGGATAATCATCAAAGTCAGCCTACTATATAGAGCAAATACACAGATACAACTTGACTTATTACAAAAGACTTCATGCGAATCACCATATTGTTGGCCACATAGATTTGGGACTTAAATCTTCCTTGAGAAACATGCCATGCTTCACAGAACATCTTCAAGATCATCTAGTCAGCCAAGTTTAGGAAGAACACCATCATCTGGAAGTAATTCTTCAATTACAAGCTCGATCTTCAATGCGGACCACCAACACAAACTAGACACAATCTAGAGACCCCCACAAGCTTGCCTAAAACACCAAGAATATCCACACCACTTTTGATTACTGAAATCATTCTCTTCTTCATCCGAAATATCAAGAACACAGTTTGTCATCACTGTCATAATGGAATAGATGCTTGCAGACCTCCAGACCACGAGTAGTCAATTCACATTGACTTCCTAAGCACTCCACCAAATCTGCAAAACAAGATATTGCATTTCTAGATCTCACCGAACCTATTTGTGTCACTCTATCACCTCTAAACTTCTACCAGAACCGGTTTTACTCATGTGGCCATAACTTCTTCAAATCTTCATGCGGACCTCTCAAATCTTTACTAGATCATCTTTAGACACATATCTACAAACCCTTTGATGTATATCCTCTGATCTTCATCTTAGCTGGGATCTTCACTTGATAGAGCTTCACTATCTTCACTGTTCTTCTCTGTTTCTAATAGGGCTAATTTTCTCAATATCCTCAGCATACAACTCATCCAGTCCTTGACATCAATACAACAGGAGTATATTGACATCAATGACAACACTGGTTAGGCCCATACTTGCAACAATCTCCCCCTTTGTCATTGATGGCAACATATGATGTGAAAAACTATTTTAACCATCAAGACAAGTATTTTTCCTCACTGACTGACATAACTCCCCCTGTCAACAATAACCATTTACAAGTCTTCTCTTTCTTTACTACTCCCCCTTTGATCAACAACCACTTTTTGTTTTTCACATGTCTTTTTGGTTGGCAAGAGACACTATATGGCTTCATAAGTGTTGTCATTGATGGAAACAAAGTTCATCCCACCCATCCGCAGAACATGGTGTGTCTATACTAGAAGTCAGATTGAAGAAGTGTTGTGGTCCGGTAATCAAGAACAGAGCATGCAACAGGGTCTGACAGTCAGGTTTGGATCTCTCAAAGGAAGTATCTTAGTAAAGTGCGGATTTGGGGAAGTCAATAGGAGTACATTGACTGATAGATTCCAGGGATTGAGCCTCTGGTGATGGAAGAGTGAAGAGACATGAGCACTTGAGTGTTGGGTTTCTGTTTGGCAGAGTAGACAGAGGAAAAACTAACCCGTAGAGCATCAGACCTAAATCTGGATGAGATATTGATGGTGATCAAGCTTCCTAAGGTATCATTCATGACTGGCCGACATGATTGATGACTTCTATAAGCATCTCTTTGATCCACATTACTTGGTAGGCAAAGATTCAGCCGACAGATCAGAGTTTGGGAAAATATTAAGCATTCCGGATGCTGACTAGAAAGTGGATGAAATTCTTGGTGTGGATATATATATACCAGATGGATTTAGATATGAATGTGTGCATGGTGTAATGTGAGGTGCAAAGAAAAGTAGAAAAGTAGTGTGAAGGCAGTAAGACAGGTTTGGAATGTAATAGGACAGCAGCACCTAAGAGAGTAAGAATGAAGTGCAGCAGATTAGTTTATTGGGCATAACTAGAACTAAACCTCAGGATATGTAGATGCTTCTCATCAGTTCAATTATCTAGTTTCCTTGTATAAACTATTGTAGGCAGTGAGCCTCCTGTGAGCAGTGTGCTCGGGCAGTAAGCCCTAATTGGCAAGTGCCATTTTGTACTATCTTATTCTTCTAACAGAGAATACAATCTTGGGTTAATCACCCCATGGTTTTTCCCTCAACAGGGTTTTCCACATCAAAATCATTGTGTCATGTGTATTGATGTTATTTCCATTTCATGATTATGTTTGCTTATTTAATTTAATACTGCACTAATTGATAAGGAAGTTCAGAAAGCTGAAATAATTAAGATAACTGATTCACCCCCCTCTCAGTTATCAACAATTGGTATCAGAGCCAAGTTCCTCCAAAAGAGCCTAACAGCTTGAGGAAGATCTGGGAACTCAAATGGATGTATATGGTATGAGGGAACAACTTCAGTTTTCCCTAGATGATCTTGAGCAATCAAACTCTGAAGTCAATGAACTGAAGGAAAGACTTAAACAGGCTGATGATTTCATAAATGAACTAAAAGGGAAACCGAGTCTCTCTATGAAAAAGAGAAAAGATCTACTTTAGCAATTGGCAAATCAAAGTGAAGACAATGGTACAAATGAAGATCTGAAGGAGAAAACTAAGATATGTGAAAAGTTATCAAAAGAAGTCATTATGGTAAGACATGAAATGGAATCAGGAGTTATGAAATTCACCCAAGGAATTGAAGAGAAAAGAAAAACTAAAGATGATCTAAGACAATCTCTCAAGGAGAGGTCAGAAGACTGCCACAAAATGGATAGAATAATCAAGCATCTAGAATCTGATCTTGAAGATGCTAGAGATAATGAAGAGAAAATTAAGGATCAAATTGACACTCTTAAAAAGGATCTTCAAACAGAAAATGAATACAAAGAGAAATTCAAGATAAGTTCTTCTCAACTTGAAGTTCTTCTTGAAAGCCAAAAGAGGGTAGATGACAAGTGTGGCTTGGGATATGAGAAAGGTGAAAGCTCTAGATCCGGTCAGAAGAATTTTGGATCAGGAAATCGAAGGAACATGCCTAGAAGACCTTCGGTAAGGCAACCTAATGCTCAAAACTATCCATCCTTCAATGGATACTGCCACAACTGCAATAACTTTGGTCATAAAGCTAATTAGTGCAGAAAGAGAATAAATCAGACCAATACATCCTTCTCCGGACACTGTTTCAACTATAAAAGGTATGGTCACAAATCTCATGAATGAAGAAATATGCAAATAAACAATTCATTCAATGGTAGATGCTTTGCATGCATTAGAATAGGACACATGGCTAATCAATGCAGATCAAGAGGATATTATTCAAATATGCAAAGAAAAGTTGTTGGCCACAATTGCAATAGATCCGATCATATTGCCAAATTCTGTAGAAGTAAGAATCAGGACAAAAGGGGTCCGGTGCATCATAATCAGAATCAAGACAAAGGAAAAGGAAAAGTGAATGTGGATGAAGTTAAAAGTGAAATGAATAAGATTTGGGTTAAGAGAAGTACAAAGAATATAGGGGATGGATCCGCACCAGAATCTGGTGTTGATATTCCTTCCAAAAATTAAAAAGTGAGCTCTGGCTCAGGGAAAGACACAAGGAAAAACATTTTCCCCTAGCTAGTTAATTGGTGCCTCAAATTGGCACATGGGAAGTTGTGGAATAAAAGGTTTCTCAGAGAAACATCTAAAGAAAGCTTGGTAAAGATATGGAAGATCCACAGGAAGATTTGAAGAGTCTAATCTTCCAATATTGATCTGGTTTAATAGTCATCCGGTAAAACAAGATTATCATAGTTAAATCTAGGTTTTCCCAAAGATAAAAGGGTTCATTCACTCGTCATTTGCACATTTACATTCAAGAAGAAGAGAAAAGGAGCTCTGCAACAAACTATCTCAAATTCTCAAAAGATCAACTGTTGAAGTCGATTCATCTAGCAAATTAATCTGGCTCATTCAGTGAACCCTAGAAGCGCAAAAGGTATTTTCTGTTATTGAATATTTCTTTGTAAAATCCTTTGAAGATGACTACACCGAATGTTGTAAAGATCACTGATAGGCCGCGTCCTAAATTCAAGAAACATCCATATAAATCCCTAGAAGTTGATCCCCTAGGCACCTTTTCAAGCATTCCACATGGGGTTCTACATGTAGAAGATGTTAGGGCATATATTCATGCGAATATTGAAGATTTTGGGGAATCTAAACTAATTGATATCTATCACAAGCATTTGATAGATGACTCATTTGAACTCAAAACTTAGTATAAAGCCATCCAGGACAAGCATTTTGCACAATGCATTCATTTCCCCTGTTTTACAGAAGAAGAATGGGTCCGTTATATTTTGAGCAGAGTGCATGATAACTTTATGTGGTTGAATGGACCATTTAAGATAACCAAGGATGCCATTAGGGCAGTAACCAGATTGCACTCATCCGATGGGATTCCTATTCTCAAATCCATCAAGAATCAAACTATGAGTGAGGCTACCAGATCAAAATTTGACAAAAGAGCAATGACAATAGAAGACATCACTAATCTGGATGTCAAGTTTGCCTCCATGATCATCGGTTATAAGATATATCACTCTAGCAAGGAAAATTCAGTACCCGGAACTACAATTTACACTACTTATGAAATGTTGAGAAAAAATGCAGATTATGATCTTTGTGAACTCCTTTTGAACCAACTAATGGAAAACCTACAAAAGATCAAGAAGGACAAGAAGAACTCCTTCAAGTATGGTGGGCTGTTACTATGCTATTTCTTCTACTTCATGAATGAGCTTTCCGGATCCAGTGGTTGGGTATGGTAAAATGATAGACCAATAGCCATCCAAATTAGAGATTATATACATGGGCTTGGTGATGCCAAGGCACAGAATACAGCACTCTGGGGCTACTTCAAGAATTTTCAAAGCATGATGCAAGCAAGAGAGAGAATCCCCCAATCCTTAGTTAAAAAGTATAAAGATATAGTATGCTTTATGATAGAAACTAATCAATGTCTAATGGAGGCAGTAGAGCCAAGAATAGTTTGGATCATGCCAATGGGGTATGAAGTAGATCATAAAATTGTTGAGCTACATTTTCAACACATGCTCAGTCAACCCAAGGATCCTAAAGCAGAAAGATTTGGAAGCTTTGAAGAATTAAGTGTGAAGATCCATGTGGAGCTTAGACAATCAGAAATAAAAACAAAAGTGAGGAGAGAAGTAGAAGAGTTTGCCAAGAGGCATGGAATCTCAAAAGAGGCACTAGATGCAAATAGAGAAAAGATGGAAAGGGCAGAAAAGGAAAAGGCAAAAAAAAAAGTACTTTGGTGCAAGCCCCTTCCCGGACCAGATCAACCAAAAGCTCTACACCTGCCACTTCCAAGGGTCAAAAGGCTTCAAAACTGAAAGCTCAGACATCCGGAAAAGGAGAAAAAAGAACCAAGAAAAAGGCAACAAGGTCCTACACAAGCCAAAAGGATGAAGAAGAGACATAATCAGATGAGGAAGTAAAGAAAATGAAGAAGAAGAGGAAAACATCTAATGAACCCTCTACTGAAGAAGTAACAGAAGAATTTGTTGAGAAGCCTACTCTGTGCATTGATGACATCATAAAATCAGTTACTGTAGATGGGAACCTTCAACCAATGGCTGAATTCTATGATGATTACAATGAAACTGACCAAAAGATCTTACAAGAAGCCACAGTCAGGAATCTGAATATCTACAACAAGGATTTTATTGAAATCATATCTCTCATTCCCAAAATCTTAGAGAAGGAATTGGAAATAAGAAAGAATAATGCTATGGCAAAGGATCTTGAGATCTGAGAACAGATAGCTATTCAACTATATCCTTCAATCACTCCTAAGCAGAAGAATATGATCTTCAAAGATTGTAAGGATGAGTTCTAGAGAAAAGCTAGAATGAATTAGCTCATGCTCAGAGAAACTAACAAAGTAGCAAAAGAGACAGAAGAGATCCTTCGGAATGCATACAAAAGATTCAACATTCCTATTATAGAGGACCTAGGTGATGATCCCTCGGCTACAGATGTTGAAAAAGAATCTACTGAGACAGCAGAAGAAGAGGTAAAGGAGACAGGTGAAGAAAAAGGTAAGGACTTAGATTCCTCTGCTCTAGAAGAGGAGGTCCATGAACAAACAAACATCTCTCCTCCAGTTTCCCCTGTAGACTCCAGATCCAAAGAAAAAGAAAGAGTAGAAGAAAAGATTAGGGTAAGTGCAAAAAGATGGGGGGCCAAAAAGTGGCCAAAAAATTTTGAAAAAAAATTTAGGCATAACGTGAGCGCGTTATAACGCGCTCGCGTTATGGCTTGGCAATGACAAGCCTAAGGCTCGTCATTGCCGAGCCATAACGCGAGCGCGTTATAACGCGCTCGCGTTATAAAGCGCTTCATATATAAAAAAAAAAACGCTGTCATTTCATTTTAGTTCATTTCATTGTGAGTTTTTCCTCCGCCCGCGGCTTAAAACCCTTCAAAAACGCGCTCGCGTTCTACAAAACACCGTTCAACACAAAAGATTTATCGATTCATCGCCGAAATGCCGCCGCGACGTCGAGCACGCCAAAGGGGTGAGTTATCTTTGTTTTTTTGTTTGAATTTCTTCCTAAATAGGTAGGTTTTGTGTTGATTTTTGATGCATATTTTATTAATTGTAGGAAATGTTAATGCACCTCCTCCTCCTCCTCAAAATCCTCAAAATCCACAAAATCTTGAGGAAGAAATACCTGCAGAACAACAACCTCCTCCATTCATTCCTCGACATGCCCCTGGAACACAAGATAATATAATGGGGGAAATTGAAAACAACAAAAAACAAATTGAAGATATAATTGCAAGGTTGAAAGATCCTTCCACTTCAACCTTGCATAGGTCCACGCTTGCCGAATCTCTTGAGTCTATGTTATCAAATGTAAATTCAATTAGCAAGCAAATAACTAGTTGGACCGATAAAAAGAGAGAGTTTAGAGATTACTATGCAGATAAATTGTCATATCAAGATGTCAAAAAATTACAAATTACAAAAGTAGACTTGTGTTCAATTTTCACAAACCCACAAACAAATCAATCTCCACCCATTACATGCAAGAGGTTCCCTATCCATTGGTGCAACAACCAAGCGATAAGGGACAATTTCGGGCAGAGGTGGTGGATGGTTTTTGACCATCCTCCATGCAATAACAATGAGGTCCCGCAATACTTTTTGAGGAAACTCTACTCCGAGTTTGTCCTCAATAAAGTGCCAAACTATTTTGATATGCGGGACTTCCAGGGTAGAGGTGGGGGCTCAGCACAGGATAGACCAGGGGCACGTCTTGACCCACAGCGGGTAGTGAGACGAGTAATCAGCAGACCAGCCCACGAGCATGTTTCTATTCCTTCCATTGTGAAGGAGAGTGTTGAGGTCGATACACTGAGGTCGATTAGTGCCTTGACCCAGAGCATCATAGAGCATGCCGATCCTGCAACACAGAGTGGGTTGGGAGATAGTGCGAGGAGTAGGGTCCCACCGCATACTTGCCAGGCTTGCGGGTCAGCCTGTGGTTATGACCCCATGGACAGTCAGGACGCAGGTGCACAGGCTACATCTGCAGCTGAGCAGATGGCGATGACAGATACCCTCCTGAGTGAGACTTTCAGCCTTGATACTCAGGTAAATATTAGCAAGTTTATTGAATTTAATTTATTAAATTTTATTTTTGAAATACAAGATTAACTAATTTAAATTGATGATTTTAATGAAATTTCAGGGTCATAGCGTCGATGCAGTTTTCAGTGGTTCTCCACCTACATTTTTCACTAGATCATCTACTGTCGAGGTATGTAACTAATAAACAATTATAAATATTACATGTGAATAGCATCGTTATATGAATGGTATTCTAATTTCTGATTTTGGATGTTGAATAGGTTAACACTGTAGATTTCATGGCAACACCTGCCAGCGGTGGTGGACTTCAAAGCTTTACGGAGGTAATAAAATAAATAGTTTAATGAATGAATTGTACTTACTAAATTTTTGTATGTGATTTGTGTGTTTTATTGTGTGTACTTCCATGTTTAGATGAGCGTGTGTGTATGTTAGGAGCCATGATTTGCATCACTATTATAGTTTTCGTAATTGAATAATGTTGTTTTATTTCCAGATGATGCAGGCTGCGGATACACCTCCCCATGTTCATAGGGCAATGGAGCAGGGTGTGGCCTCTGCAATTCATAGCTCTATGGCATTGACAGGGGTATGAGGCAGATTAGTAAATTTCAATTTACATTCATTGTTATAGTTGTCTATTTTTGAAAAATCAAAAGATTATTGATTTGAAGTTTAATTTCTATCTGGATGGTTTCTATAGGACATGACATCACCAGGGCCTTTTCCTTCTACTGAGGCAAGCGAGCAGACAGATTATATGTTAGCGGTAAGTGATTATTTTGTTAAATGTTTCATTTTTTTATAACATGTAATTTCTATATATTAATATCTATACTTTTTTTTGTAACAGGTAAAGGTGCAGGAAGAACTAAATAGGAGAAGTAGCCCTCGGGTTCGTAGTAGACCACCCACATGCATGTCTCCATCCCCTAGAAGATCAAAGGCTGCTCGTGATTTATTCTCTTCACCAGCTAGAGGGGAATGACTTTTTATTGTGTTCCTCTGTTGTATGCCTATATGGCATTTGTGGACATATATTTTGTATTGTACATAGTTGACATTGTATGCCTATATGGCATTCTTGTAAGCCTATATGGCTATTTTGTATATATGTTATACTTATATCGACAGATATTGATGTATGCGTATATGGATATTTGGTTAATACAAATCTTTTTTATTGATGGCGTCCATACTTGCATTATAAATCCACTTTTGAATGGATATTTGTAGATGGCTACTTCAAATATTTAAAGTCTGATTGTATTACATAGGATGTTTGCATTTTCTTTGATAGGCTTGATAGGCCATGGATTACATGATGGTGTTTGATGGAAAAGTATGGTACTAGAAGACTCTAGTTCATTCTTAATAGGCTTGTGATTGATAATATCTTTGCATGATTGCACTTGATCTTGGATCATGGGCATGTTGTTAGGATTTTGATTGCATTGTGATGTTTGATGGATAGGCATGGTGTAAGTGTAAGATACCCAACTAGTTCTACGAAAAATTTTCCTTACTTAAACACTTTTACTTGCTAACAATTCATCAACTACTTCAATAACATAAAGATATACATCAAGATAACTATTTGAATGAAACAACATTAGAGTTGGGTACTTGTCTTGTTACTTGATTCAATCAACTTGCAATGTCTTATTACATGGAAAATGCTTTCAATAGCATGAAGTACAACTCATTCAATGGAAATACAAGGACAGGCCTTGAAGCCTTGATGTTACAATGTCTTCCTTATTTGAGCAACATTTGAAGATTTAGAATGTTCAACTCATCACCTCACAAGGTAGGCGCATATTTGAAGGATTTACAGGTTTTTCTGACTTGGGCGCCAAGTTGAGGTGACCTCCTCCTGAAGTTGCGCCTTGTCAACATTAGGTGCCAATTAGAGTTTATGGATGCTCTGGATTGTTTCCAAGAGTAGGCGCCAAAACATCATCATTATGAAAGTGTTTTAAATGCTAGGTGCCCAAATCAGCCCTCTGGAGTCTAGGCGCTCCTTTCATGCATTCTGTGTTCTAGGCGCCAATTGAAAGGAGTGGAGAACAGGGCAAGCGCCTTCCAAACTAGGTGTTTCCTTGAGGTGACAAGGACTTAGAAAGTGCGCCTAAGGTGAGTGCCTTGAGTGAAAAGGTCTAACAAACATCTTTGAACCCCCTTTCAAGGTTAGGCGCATTCTGGAGGTGGAAACAAGTAGAAGGTGCGCCTTAGCTTCCTTTGTCAATTCTTGCAAGTCTTTGTTGATTAGGAAGGTGGAATGCTTCATTTGTAGAATGAGCGCCTATCTTCTAATGTCCAAACTACTTCTTCTGGCTCACTCTGTGGCTAGGCGCCAGAGCTAAACTGTTCACACAAGGGAGTGCGCCTAGACTCACTTGATGTTTTCTTACTACTTCAACCCCTGGAAGATGTTCCAAGGTGTTCCCTTTTACAAGCACCTGACCTCCCAAGTTCCTTCATGTGCTATTCCTTGAAGGCGCCAAAACTGAGCTCCAGTGCCATGGGATTGTGCCTAACATCTTTGAAGAGTTTCTAAGCCTTTTGCAAGTTGATATCCCAAACTCATCTTCTAGGCGCAACAGGAGCTTTCCAAAGGAGTTTCCAAGTTTTAGACGCCAAGCGAGGTCATGGGTGAATGGAACTGCGCCTTAGGAGATGACTGGATCCTAAGCGTCAGTCTGGAGTTACAGTGGAATTGATATGCGCCTCAACTAGCTTAGGCGCCCATTTGAAGTGATTCCTTTAACACTTCTCTGTCAATCTCAACTGCAAGGATGATCTCCTAATCCAATTTTGATCCTCTGGAGATGCAAATAGCTTTACATTTCACTAGGTTCCATCAATGATGATCATCAACCAAAGCACATTTCAAAGGTGAGATAGGCAAGTGAGGCGCCAAACTAGTCCTTAAGACTTATCTCCTTCTATCAAGTCAATTTCAACTATGTGAGAGAGTTCTATTCTAGGCGCAAAATGGAAATGTTTCATCAATTGGTGCATCTTACAAAGCTCCCAATTCTAGGCGCCAGAGCCAAAGAGTTTTTCCCAACACATGCACCTGGGCTAGGAATTCACGTAAGAGACATCACTTAGCTTTAAAACTTTCAATCTATAGCCATCTGGGCTAGGCGCTCCAATGGAGGATCCTTGAACTCATGCATTGGCGCCTTCTAGTTCTAGGCACCCATTTTGGATGATTCATCCTGATACTAGCGCCCAAAATGACTAGACTCTCTTCATTATCCAATTCACTTAGAAGACTCAAGTTGGAGACTTAGTTGTCTATCCATGTTCTCCGGAAGATTCATTGTACCTCTATGCACTATCTCCTTCAAGGTGCACATTTAGCTCCAAAACGCAAATTTCCATCATCAACCCATCAAGGTACATCATCTTCCCTTTGTATCCCCTTCAAGGCGCAGACATTCACTTCTTCACACTCAAACTCACTCTCTGGCGCCAGAATAGGTGTATAACTTCAAATAAGGCGCTAATCTTAGGTTTCTAAGTACTTAGTTGGATCTTAAGGCTATCCTTCCTCTAAGCACTCTCTTCAACTCCCTCACTGAAGGCCCTCTATAAGTTTGGGCGCATTTCATCCCAAGGCGCTTCAACATCATCCAAGGCGCAAATTCACTCTCCAAGACAAGGTGCAAAAAACCCTATCCTAAGGCGCTCAAATCTTGCTTCTAGACCTAGGCGCACAAATATGAGATTAAGGATCATTCTGGCCACCATCACTTCCCTAAAGGCGCAAAATTGGTGTAGATACATTCCATTTATTAAGGATCATTCTGGCGCCCAAATCTTGTCAAAGCAAAGGATCAATAGGTTCTCTCTAAGGCGCACTCCAGGGTTTGATCTTGCAAGACTTCTCACGTCAAAATTTTGACCAAGACACTCAAGGCACTAGTCTTTATCATCTAACCCTACAGTGCACTTACTCATTATGATATACTCCTCAACTTTGTATTCAACCTTGCCCAAGGCGCATATTCACTATAAGGCATTCTCACGTTGTCAAGGCTCAGAGGGCTTCAACTTGCTAAAGGGTAGAGGTCTAGGCGCATATCTGACTTGAAGCTCAAGGCGCTCCAACCCTCTTGCTCTGGAATTCCTTCTAGGCACTAAGTGACTTCTCCAATTCCTTGAAAACATTTGAAGTGTTTTACCTTCTCAAGGTGCTCCTTCGAACTTGACTCCAAGGTGTTATAATCTCAAAGGTGCCGACATCATCTCAACCAAAGGCGCTCAATGATTCATCCCATATCTAGGTGCTAAAACACTTAATCAACCAAGTCATTCAAGGCGCCATTCAGTAAACTCATCTTCCATGATATTCCTATCAAGGCGCATATCACTTCTCTCATGGGCTTTAGGCGCTCAGTTGAGTGTTTCAATACTATTTAGGTGCCAAATTCATTTTAATGCACCAAACACAAAGAGCTTTCAAACACTGGGCGCTCACAAAGAGTCTTCCAACCTTGGGCGCTAAATTAGGTCTTTGCAACTATCCAAGGCGCATATCTTCGTTTGAACAACTTATGGTGCCAAGACAACTTCTCATTAGGGCGCTCAAAACACTTGTGTTTACATTTGAAGTGCTTTACCTTCTTAAGGTGCTCCAGACTAACCTGACTCCAAAGCGCTCCATCATCATCCTTAAGGCGCTAAAAACATCATCCAACTCCTTAAGGCACTTCACTGTGAAAGTCTGAAGGCGCTCTACCTAGACCTTTCCCCTAGGCGCCAGAACTCCTAAGCACTCACCAGATAACTCTCTTCTTCAAGGCGCAAATCTTCCTATACTATGATTGCCTTTGAAACGTCGATTAACGTGATGTGAGGGTGCAAAGGCTACTCCAATCCTCAGTGAGCGCCTAGTTTAAACAAGGAGAAATAAAGCATTCAAAACTATCCAAACGATCATCCCCTTCCTAATGTCTTCACTGCTCCAGAAAACCTTGGCCAAAATGACACATAACAACTCCTATGAGTGCCCTTATGCCCTAGGATCATCTAGTTTGTGCGTCTTGTAATGAGTAGTTCATGTAAGTTTGGAATGAGCGCCTTGAATAAGTGTAAACTAGCCTAGAGAAGGGTATGTGCGCCTTGAGCATTCCAGAGATAATTGTGCGCCTAGAACAATATGAGTGCTCATGATGATGATTAACGCCCTGATGAGACTATGAGCGCCTTGTTCAGGAGATACCTTGTTTGATCATAAAATGCACCTTGAGTCTTGAAGGTTTTGAGCGCCTAGGTGATTTGGATGTTGGGATGTTGGTATGCGCCCAAGATTGAGGTAAGTGAGCGCTTGTAATGGAGGAGAGCAATGAGATGAGGTTTAGCGCCTCCAAGTAAGGTCAGAGGTGAGGTTAGAGGTGAAATGCGCCTTTGGACCATTCTGGCGCCTTGGATGAAGAACCTATATCTTGAGCCCAAGAGGTAAAATTTGCGCCTTAGTGGATTTGGAGAGTTACAGAGATTAGAGAAAAGTGCCTTGAAGACAGAGTTGTTCAAGGCGCATGTGTGATTTGGTCAAAAACAGGCGCCTAGAGTGAATAGGCTTTCATCCTGACTTAATACACTGCCTCCTTCTGACGTTTTTTGGGGCAGCAGAAAACCTTTCACCACGGGCAAATGCCTCAGAGCTATAAAAAACCGAGAGAGGTTATTGTAGAGGCACTCTACGTGATCCCGTTGCCTCAGACGGAATGTTTCTAAGTGACATGGTTTTTGAGTAACATCTCGTCAAAGATTGCTGCCTTTTTGCACTTTGGACTCTTCAGGGATATCGTCGGTACAATGTAGCTCCGACTGTTTCGACATGTTTGGGTGAGAAATAGGACCATGCCTAGCATAAATGTACCCATTCAGACGCGTTGGAACAGTCAGTTTGGTCGCATCAGGAGCAGGACGAAAGTTACACCCCTTTGCAACTTTACACTGCCTCCTTCTGACGATTTTTAGGGCAACAGAAAACCTTTCACCACGGGCAAATGCCTCAGAGCTATAAAAAACCGAGAGAGGTTATTGTAGAGGCACTCTACGTGATCCCGTTGCCTTAGACGGAATGTTTCTAAGTGACACGATTTTCGAGTAACATCTCGTCAAAGATTGCTGCCTTTTTGCACTTTGGACTCTTCAGGGATATCGTCGGTACAATGTAGCTCCGACTGTTTCGACATGTTTGGGTGAGAAATAGGACCATGCCTAGCATAAATGTACCCATTCGGACGCGTTGGAACAGTCAGTTTGGTCGCATCAGGAGCAGGACGAAAGTTACACCCCTTTGCAACTTTACACTGCCTCCTTCTGACGATTTTTGGGGCAGCAGAAAACCTTTCACCACGGGCAAATGCCTCAGAGCTATAAAAAACCGAGAGAGGTTATTGTAGAGGCACTCTACGTGATCCCGTTGCCTCAGACGGAATGTTTCTAAGTGACACGGTTTTTGAGTAACATCTCGTCAAAGATTGCTGCCTTTTTGCACTTTGGACTCTTCAGGGATATCGTCGGTACAATGTAGCTCCGACTGTTTCGACATGTTTGGGTGAGAAATAGGACCATGCCTAGCATAAATGTACCCATTCGGACGCGTTGGAACAGTCAGTTTGGTCGCATCAGGAGCAGGACCAAAGTTACACCCCTTTGCAACTTTACACTGCCTCCTTCTGACGATTTTTGGGGCAGCAGAAAACCTTTCACCACGGGCAAATGCCTCAGAGCTATAAAAAACCGAGAGAGGTTATTGTAGAGGCACTCTACGTGATCCCGTTGCCTCAGACGGAATGTTTCTAAGTGAC
Organism: Cunninghamia lanceolata; assembly: GCA_027924645.1. Lineage (NCBI taxonomy): Eukaryota > Viridiplantae > Streptophyta > Pinopsida > Cupressales > Cupressaceae > Cunninghamia > Cunninghamia lanceolata. Next base: position 9,166,995 of record BSBN01000552.1, read on the forward strand.
ACGGTTTTTGAGTAACATCTCGTCAAAGATTGCTGCCTTTTTGCACTTTGGACTCTTCAGGGATATCGTCGGTACAATGTAGCTCCGACTGTTTCGACATGTTTGGGTGAGAAATAGGACCATGCCTAGTATAAATGTACCCATTCGGACGCGTTGGAATAGTCAGTTTGGTCGCATCAGGAGCAGGACGAAAGTTACACCCCTTTGCAACTTTACACTACCTCCTTCTGACGATTTTTAGGGCAACAGAAAACCTTTCACCACGGGCAAATGCCTCAGAGCTATAAAAAACTGAGAGAGGTTATTGTAGAGACACTCTACGTGATCCCGTTGCCTTAGACGGAATGTTTCTAAGTGACACAGTTTTTGAGTAACATCTCGTCAAATATTGCTGCCTTTTTGCACTTTGGACTCTTCAGGGATATCGTCGGTACAATGTAGCTCCGACTGTTTCGACATGTTTGGGTGAGAAATAGGACCATGCCTAGCATAAATGTACCCATTCGGACGCGTTGGAACAGTCAGTTTGGTCGCATCAGGAGCAGGACGAAAGTTACACCCCTTTGCAACTTTACACTGCCTCCTTCTGATGATTTTTAGGGCAACAGAAAACCTTTCACCACGGGCAAATGCCTCAGAGCTATAAAAAACCGAGAGAGGTTATTGTAGAGGCACTCTACGTGATCCCGTTGCCTCAGACGGAATGTTTCTAAGTGACACGATTTTCAAGTAACATCTCGTCAAAGATTGCTGCCTTTTTGCACTTTGGACTCTTCAGGGATATCGTCGGTACAATGTAGCTCCGACTGTTTCGACATGTTTGGGTGAGAAATAGGACCATGCCTAGCATAAATGTACCCATTCAGACGCGTTGGAACAGTCAGTTTGGTCGCATCAGGAGCAGGACGAAAGTTACACCCCTTTGCAACTTTACACTGCCTCCTTCTGACGATTTTTAGGGCAACAGAAAACCTTTCACCACGGGCAAATGCCTCAGAGCTATAAAAAACCGAGAGAGGTTATTGTAGAGGCACTCTACGTGATCCCGTTGCCTCAGACGGAATATTTCTAAGTGACACGGTTTTTGAGTAACATCTCGTCAAAGATTGCTGCCTTTTTGCACTTTGGACTCTTCAGGGATATCGTCGGTACAATGTAGCTCCGACTGTTTCGACATGTTTGGGTGAGAAATAGGACCATGCCTAGCATAAATGTACCCATTCGGATGCGTTGGAACAGTCAGTTTGGTCGCATCAGGAGCAGGACGAAAGTTACACCCCTTTGCAACTTTACACTGCCTCCTTCTGATGATTTTTAGGGCAACAGAAAACCTTTCACCACGGGCAAATGCCTCAGAGCTATAAAAAACCGAGAGAGGTTATTGTAGAGGCACTCTACGTGATCCCGTTGCCTCAGACGGAATGTTTCTAAGTGACACGGTTTTTGAGTAACATCTTGTCAAAGATTGCTGCCTTTTTGCACTTTGGACTCTTCAGGGATATCGTCGGTACAATGTAGCTCCGACTGTTTCGACATGTTTGGGTGAGAAATAGGACCATGCCTAGCATAAATGTACCCATTTAGACGCGTTGGAACAGTCAGTTTGGTCGCATCAGGAGCAGGACGAAAGTTACACCCCTTTGCAACTTTACACTGCCTCCTTCTGATGATTTTTAGGGCAACAGAAAACCTTTCACCACGGGCAAATGCCTCAGAGCTATAAAAAACCGAGAGAGGTTATTGTAGAGGCACTCTACGTGATCCCGTTGCCTTAGACGGAATGTTTCTAAGTGACATGATTTTTGAGTAACATCTCGTCAAAGATTGCTGCCTTTTTGCACTTTGGACTCTTCAGGGATATCGTCGGTACAATGTAGCTCCGACTGTTTCGACATGTTTGGGTGAGAAATAGGACCATGCCTGGCATAAATGTACCCATTCGGACGCGTTGGAACAGTCAGTTTGGTCGCATCACGAGCAAGACACCAAAAATGCAAAGGTTGCTTTGTGCAACTTGACAACATTGACACTTTTTTGCAACATGACTCAAAGACTCAAACTGACCCCAAATGACTCAAAGTGACTTAAAATCACCTTGATTATAGAGGTCAAGGTGCTCCTTATCATTCATTCATTATGAGCGCCTTGGGAGAATGGTATATAGGTCATCATCATGATTGGGCGCCCTGGATCCAGAGTGTTGGAGAGATCATCAAATGGTGTCTAGTAGGGTGAGTTATGAGTTTGGTCGCATCAGGAGCAGGACACCAAAAATGCATAACATGATGATGGAAAAATGTGTACATATGTGTAAAAATGCAGGAGGAAATAAAAAAAGACAAACCTTACAAATTAATGTGCATACTTACAACTCAATGTAACATAACTTTACAAAATCAACGTGAATACTTACAAATTAATCCAATGAACCATCTGGATCTGCTCTACTCTTTATTGTGTCAAGTATTGCTTCATGGTCAGACTCACGCACCTTCCACAATATTTTGTTCAAAGGTCTACCCCGATACTTTATCAAATGAACATTGGATGCCACGACAAGGTTCGAGTAATGAAGAATCTTTCGATGCATGTCAAAGTCCTGAAATAGCCAAATATTAACACTCTTATGTGGGTACCTTCTAAGCCATGTTCCAGTAATAACCACTGATCCTGTAGGGTATTCGATGTTTTCTCCATCTGTAACAGGGGCCTCCAATTTCTTTTTGGCCTCAACACAACGGCATAAGTAATAATCTGTTCCCTCTTCATTATCTTCATCTGCAATAACTGCATATACGTGTCCTACATTGATATGTGTAGCAAATTAGATGAAATTAGTCAACATTACAAAAACACTACAAAGTAAGATGACATTACCTGGTTGAACTAGATGAAATTAGATGCATATATGTGCCCTATATTACCTGGTTGAACTAAATCTGATATGTGGTCAAAGTCAACTGACGATTCCATCTGTGTTAGTTCCAGTGCCGTCGGGGGTCGATACGTGTCAAGTGGGCTAAGATAACTTAACTGCCATTCGTCAACCCACTCCTTTGACTCGCACTCATCCCAGACTTGAATTGTACAGGAAGAACAAAAGCATGACATCTTTCGTGTATGGATACTCCATGAACCTGCAATTGAACTTCTGAAAGAGTGCATCTCATTTGATCCTGTCAGTGTACAACAATCCTCATATGGTGCAATGTTAGTATCATCTATCAACCAAAAAAATCTACGAACTAAAGACTTACCTTCATTACCTGGACCCATGGAAGCATTACACCACTCGACAATCGATTTTGCATCTGTCAACGTTGCATTGTCTTTATACTTTAACTCTTCTCGTGCTATGGCTCTTTTGATACATGCTCCTGCACCATCATGCTCCCCCTTTCCATGCCCGGCCTCACAAAAGTTCCACATATGTTGAATACCTGTAAAATTATGCCTCCTACTCAGCCAATAGAAATTCCACGAGTTCTTGAATTGTGATGCACAATTATCCGACCATATGATATGCTGACTGAACGATATGCCCCTTCTAGCCAAATCATTATAGAACACCTGAAAGCAACCTTGCACGAACTCCGTAGAATGCGTGCGATCATCACTAATATAGAAATGATACTCCCTTATGATCTTTCTGTCATCCTCTGTACTATCATTCGCATGAATGAATGCGATGTGCACAAATATAGAAACCTGTGTGGAGTTGTAATATTGTGATTGCACCTCACGCTGTGGCTGTAGACTGTAGTTCTCTGCAAAGTCGACGACTGAAACAATGCTACCAACTGGAAATGTGTCCTTGCATAACTTGAATTGCAAGTCCAACCATCGAGCTCTATGGGCATGTCTTGCATACTCATACACTATGCTGTCACGAAATATAGGCATAAACTGATACACTGGAATCTTTTCAATAACTAATTCACACCTCTTTGCTTCTTTACCATCTTTTGTATTGTATGCCACTGTTTTATACTTGCCAAATTCTACTAGTTCATTTCCAACCGCATGTGTTATTTCCATATGTTCACATATTGGCAAATGTTGCAAGCCACCGCAACGATGACATGTGCCATCCAAGCATAATTTCTTGTAGAATATTTGACCTTCCTCTCTTTCACATAAAATTCTTGATATGAAATCTCTTGAAGATGTTGGTGGGGCACATATGGCACAACCCTGCAAATCATTGTTAGTATGCATATCTAAACATATAGACCTATAAGCATCAAAATGGTTAGAAAATTCAATATGTAATCTACAACAACAAGTAGTGCGTGTGTGATTTATCTTAACATAGAAAGGTTTTAGCATTTCAAAATATCTTTGACAAATTTTAATTTGAGGATACTTCTCTAGAAATTTACCATAAAACTGTGTTTGAGTCTCATCCAAAAAATGCTTTGGATGTGGCTCGCGGTTCTGACTACCAATTCTCCTTCTTACCACATCCCTTTGATTCGGAGATACCCTTGTGTAATTCTTCCAAAAGTCTTCAATTAGTGACCTCAATGCTTCAACAATTGGTTTATCTTTTCGTGGTAGTCTCCCCGAGAACGCCCATAATTCATTGGCATTAGTGTCCTCAATTCTTTGGCGTCTTCCAACGGCTCTTGATAAAGTTTTCCTATTAATTCTCAATTTTTGACTTGTCTTTCTAATAAGACGAGCTTTCCTCGTTTGACTACTTACTATAGTCGATGTAATCACACGCCGTGTTGCATTACTATCTTTTGTGCGTGAGGTGTTACCCACACTCTCATACGCACTCATTAGATTCTTGACAATAGATTTTTCACTTGAAGCCTCTGATGTTCTCAACCCAAGAATCTTCATGATAGACCTATACTTTATACTTCGCATCATTTCAACGAATAGTTGACATCTTGCAGTCTCATTTAACTTTTCAAAGAACAATCTCCAAATCTTATTAGCATATCTTCTACAAGTGCGTTTTGGAATCTTACCTTCCATTGGCTGCAAAATATTCTCATCAATATCAATCAAATACTTTGGCTTTCTATGCAAAATTCTAGGTGGTGTCAAGTTAGGTAAATTCATCTCAACATTAGGAATTTCATCAATATTTAAATGAGATGGGTTAGATGGCATACCTTCGATCGAAGATGGAATAGATGACATACCTTGAGGTTGAGGTGGGAACGATGGCGTACCTCCTTCATCACATGTGAGTGATGATGTACTCTCAACTTGAGATGTGGTAGATGGTGTCCCTACATGTTGTCTTGCGATAAAGGATGTGTCTCCAACTATGGTATTTAAATCTCTCGTACCACGAAGTTTTTGCATTCGTTCTCTTTGTGCCGCCAATACCATATCTCTTTGTGATGGTTGTGGTTCCTCTTCAATTGGTATGTCTTCATTTATCGTGTCCAATTTCCTCTTCTCACGAAGTTCCCTCATAGCCATTGCTTTCTTTGCATTCTTAGCTTCTATCTCTTCCTGTGTTGGTTTAATTCTTGATCGTTTCCTCGGCATGACAGAGAATTTGTCTGTAGCATGATAAAGAGACCAATATTAGTTCTTAAGAAATGAATACATGATAATAGTGGGATTGTATTTTTTTTATGTTGTAAGGATTTATTCTTGTATAGTTTGACATCATGGTATGAACTAAGGTTTGTTTATTACACATAATTATTAAAGAGCCCAAGTGTAGAAAATATACATGGCATCATGTGAGATTGTAGGTTGCTTTCTTGATTGGAAATGTGTCTATTTTAAACATGTATGATAATGCATGATAAAGTAATTCAATCCGAAATAAGGAAAATGTAAAGAACATGCATGTAAAGACTTGACATACCTAAAAAACGAAGATTTGAATGGAGAGAGTACCCAATTATGTAGTGTTTTTATCTTCTTGCATCAAACTCCTCAACAATTTGAGTTTTTCACCACTTGCTTCCTTTTCAATGTTAAATTCTTAAAATTGAATCAAAATTAACATTGCAATACTACAAAAATTGAAACTTGTATAGATATATATCAAATTTGGTTTGAAAACTATGTTATTTCCTCCTTCTCAAGTTGGCAAAGCAGAAAAGGTGGTGGAAAGATCATGCAAAGGTGGTACAATGTGTCAAATGTGCATGTGAACTTCCCAATAGCATGAAAGCACTTCTTTTTTGTCGGAGCACGCGCAGAATCAGTAAGAAAATAGAGCATGTGGGCCTGGATCACGGGGGTAACCACTTTTTTACCGTTTTAGTAGAATTACAAAACGCGAGCGCGTTATAACGCGCTCGCGCTATAACGCGCTCGCGTTTTGTCCTCCTATAGATCTCTAAACCCTAAACCCTCAACTCTGATCCCTTGACCCTCAACCCTCAATGTCAAATCCTAATCCCTCAACCCTATCCCTAAACCCTCAACCCTCAATGTCAAATCCTAATCCCTCAACCTCAACCTTGTCCCTAAACCCTAATCCCTTCAACCTCAACCCTATCCCTAAACCCTTGACCCTCGAACCTCAGCCCTCAACGTCAAATCGTAATCCCTTGATGCAGAGCGAAACAAGTTGAACATTAACACAGGTGAAAAAATCCTTGAAAGTCCACAAAATAACCTTTACAGTGTATATCGGCAAGACAATTTAAATGTCACACCGAAATGTACCTCAACCCTCAACCCTCAACATCAAACCCTCGAACCTTAACCCTTAACATCAAACCCTAATCCCTCAACCCTTAACTCTAATCCCTCGACCTTCAACCCTGATCCTAAACCCTAAACCCTCAACGCCAAATTCTAATCCCTCAACCCTTCACTCTAATCCCTCAACCCTAAACCCTATCCCTAAACCCTCAACACTATACCTTAAACCCTAATCCCTCAACCCTAACCCTAAACCTTGTCCCTAAACCCTAATCCCTTCAACCTCAACCCTATCCCTAAACCCTTGACCCTCGAACCTCAGCCCTCGACGTCAAACCCTAATCCCTCAACCCTTAACTCTGATCCCTCATCTCTCAACCCTAACCCTAAACCCTCAACCCTCAACATCAAACCCTAATCCCTCAACCCTCAACCCTAATCTATCATCCGTCATCCCTCCACACTCTACTTTAACCCTAATTCCTCGACCCTCAACCCTATCCCTAAACCCTTGACCCTCGAACCTCAACCCTCAACCCTCAACGTCAAACCCTAATCCCTCAACCCTAAACCCTCAACACTATACCTTAAACCCTAAACCCTCAACGCCAAATTCTAATCCCTCAACCCTTCACTCTAATCCCTCAACCCTAAACCCTATCCCTAAACCCTCAACACTATACCTTAAACCCTAATCCCTCAACCCTAACCCTAAACCTTGTCCCTAAACCCTAATCCCTTCAACCTCAACCCTATCCCTAAACCCTTGACCCTCGAACCTCAGCCCTTGACGTCAAACCCTAATCCCTCAACCCTTAACTCTGATCCCTCATCTCTCAACCCTAACCCTAAACCCTCAACCCTCAACATCAAACCCTAATCCCTCAACCCTCAACCCTAATCTATCATCCGTCATCCCTCCACACTCTACTTTAACCCTAATTCCTCGACCCTCAACCCTATCCCTAAACCCTTGACCCTCGAACCTCAACCCTCAACCCTCAACATCAAACCCTAATCCCTCAACCCTTAACTCTAATCCCTCGACCTTCAACCCTGATCCTAAACCCTAAACCCTCAACGCCAAATTCTAATCCCTCAACCCTTCACTCTAATCCCTCAACCCTAAACCCTATCCCTAAACCCTCAACACTATACCTTAAACCCTAATCCCTCAACCCTAACCCTAAACCTTGTCCCTAAACCCTAATCCCTTCAACCTCAACCCTATCCCTAAACCCTTGACCCTCGAACCTCAGCCCTCGACGTCAAACCCTAATCCCTCAACCCTTAACTCTGATCCCTCATCTCTCAACCCTAACCCTAAACCCTCAGCCCTCGACGTCAAACCCTAATCCCTCAACCCTCAACCCTAATCTATCATCCGTCATCCCTCCACACTCTACTTTAACCCTAATTCCTTGACCCTCAACCCTATCCCTAAACCCTTGACCCTCGAACCTCAACCCTCAACCCTCAACGTCAAATCCTAATCCCTCAACCCTAAACCCTATCCCTAAACCCTCAACACTATACCTTAAACCCTAATCCCTCATCCCTCAACCCTAAACCTTATCCCTAAACCCTAATCCCTCAACCCTCAACCCTAATCTGTCATCCCCCAACTCTAATCCTTCATCCCTAAACCCTAAATGCTATCCCTATTCCTACACCCTCAACAGAATCAATACTATACCTTAAACCCTAATCCCTTATCCATAAACCCTCCAACCCTATCCCTAATCCTTATACCATCCACACTCTACTTTAACCCTAATTCCTCGACCCTCAACCCTATCCCTAAACCCTTGACCCTCGAACCTCAACCCTCAACCCTCAACGTCAAACCCTAATCCCTCAACCCTTAACTCTGATCCCTCGACCCTCAACACTATACCTTAAACCCTAATCCATATCCCTCAACCCTTAACCCTTAAAACTTAAACCCTATCCCTACACCCTCAACACTTGACACTATATCTTAAGCCTTAAACCCTCATCCCTAAAGCCTCAACCCTCAATCCTTAAACCTTAAACCCTAAACCCTATCCCTAATCCCTCTACCCTCAACACTCTAACCCTAACCTCGACATTAAATGCTAATCCGTCAACCCTAAACCCTAATCCTAAACCCTCAACCCTAAACCTTATCCCTAAACCCTAATCCCTCAACCCTCAACCCTAATCCATCATCCCTCAACTATAATCCCTCATCCCTAATCCCTAAATGCTATCCCTATTCCTAAACTCTCAACAGACTTGATACTATACCTTAAACCCTAATCCCTTATCCCTAAACCCTCCAACCCTATCCCTAATCCTTACACCCTCCACACTCTACTTTAACCCTAATCCCTCGACCCTAAACCCTATCCCTAAACCCTTGACCCTTGAACCTCAACCCTCAACCCTTAATGTCAAACCCTAATCCCTCAACCCTTAACTTTGATCCCTCGACCCTCAACCGTAATCTGTCATCCCTCATCCCTAAACCTTAAACGCTATCCTTATTCCTAGACCCTCAACGGGCTCGATACTATACCTTAAACGCTAATCCCTTATCCGTAAACCTTTCAACTCTATCCTTTATGCCTTAACCCTATGATGAATAGCCTTGAGTGTAAAAAAATTTGAGTGGGACATAACGCGAGCGCGTTATAACGCGCTCGCGTTATGTCGAACATGGGAAAAGACAGGCTTGCGGGAAAAATGTAAGGCAATAAATAACGCGAGCGCGTTATAACGCGAGCGCGTTATAACGCGCTCACGTTATTTCTTGCTTTGGGAATCCCAAGCCTTGGGCTTGGGATTTGCTTTGGATTTCCAACCCAAAGGCTTGGAGTGCCTTATGAACAGTCACAGACGTGTTTTTCTGTATTCTTCAAAATTTCACATAATTTCGTTCGTGCTAACCCTCAGATTTGCACGTGTTTCAAGGTTGAACAAATCAAACACATGGGTAATGTTAGGCTTTCTCTTAGCTATTTGACGATGTGATTTTTTTCACATTTTAACAATGTTAAGCCTTTCATCTTTAATTTCTTTTGTTTGTGTGTCCGTTTTTATGCAAAAACCACTGTTTGGTCTTTTTTTCATTGTAAAATAACTATTCATTCAAATTTCAAAAAAATTACATATTTAGAAACTAGACTCCATTCTACAAATATTAAAAAAATAAAAAAATGATTTTCAATTAGTTTTCAAAATTTATAGGGGTAGCACGGCCAAAATTCTGTTTTTTAGGATGTGTCCACTTTAAAAATTAGTAAAAAATCAAATATTCATCAAAAAATTATCAGAAAAATCGGGCATAAACTACATGCTATTAGCTAATTTCTCACCGAAGCGATTTTAAAAATACCAAAAAAAAGTTGACCTTTTGAGGGAGCCACAAAACATGCTATGTTATGTTTTTTTGACAGAAACAACACCAATTTCTGTGGCTCCCTCTTTTGAACCCCTTAATCTATGCCATTTTCAAAACAAAATAGTAGTTTAGAAAGTAGACTCGGAGCACTACGAACATTGTTTTGGTTGCATCTCTAAATTTTGAGTGTAACTATGCTCAATTTCTCATCCAAGGCCAGTATTTCCTGATTTCAGAAAAAAAGTGGCCACTTAAGACCCCTTTTTGGCCCCCCATCTTCTTGCACTTACCCATTAGTTAAGAAGCAGAGGAGAAGGAAAAAGAAGGTGACAATAGGAAGGCTGCAGAAGGGGAGAAAATTCTATCTCCAGCAAGAGACATAGCAGAAGCAATCAAAGAGTTCTTGACCAAAGAAATGATGGAATTTGATGAACCGGAATTGCTTCAAGGACCATTCAATTTTGATTCCCTCTCTCTGGTTCAAACAATGAAACTAGCTTCCTTCACTCAAGCAAAGGCAAAAGAAAAAATGCTGAAATCTCACATGGAAGACTTTGAGCTCATAGAAACTACATCCGGTGTATTGGAAAAGATCATGCCATCCTTCCAAAAGGATCTTACAGCCTCCACATTCGGTAATCTAAAATTTCTTATAAATTTTGTTAATACTCATTTTGATTCTTTAGAGAAAGCAACAGCAGAAAAAGTCAGGAAAGAATTTTTGGATAAGAGATTCTCTGAAGTACAGGGTCTAATCTCAAATGATAGGAGAGTTATGGATATTGGGATAAAGAGTTTAGAAAATGCTCTCAAAGATGGTAGAAATATTTATAAATTTTGTTTATCCTGGCCCAAAGTGACCAAAGATGTTGATAAGAAAGTAAAAGAGCAAGAAGATAAACTACTAAGCTTGTCTCAAAGTTTTGATCCTCTCTCATCTCCCGTAATAAATCAAGAATGTCAGACTATTGCAGTCTTGAATGAAATTAAGAAGCTTGAGAAAGAGAAGAAAAATAGAATAAGTAGGTTGAGTGAACTAAGAGGGATCATTATCCCTAAGTTAGAGGTCATGCATGAGGCTCTAAGTGATGCTCAGACTATAGCCCGGACCAGTGATCTGACAGATCTAAAAAGGGCAGAAGCTTTTGCATTCTTGTTGAGTGCTCACATCTCAATTTTGGATAGGATGAAGCAGAGTTGGGTAATAGAAGTGGTACAACTAAAGACCACTTTTGCAGATATATTTTAGTATATGTAGGTAAAACATGTATATATGTTTTATACGGCTAAGTATAGATTTTTTTTGAAAATTTTGGTGTACAGACCCCACCCTTTGCCATTGATGTCAAAGGGGGAGTGAGGAACAATGGAAAATGAGGAATCCAACTAAGGGGGAGCTCTAGAAAATGTACATAAGAACAAAGCATCAGATAAGGGGGAGTATAGTGTGACAGTCATTTTTCACTAAGTGTTGCCATCAATGCCAAAGGGGGAGATTGTTGGCAAGAGACACTATATGGATTCATAAGTGTTGTCATTGATGGAAACAAAGTTCATCCCACCCATCTGCAGAACATGGTGTGTCTATACCAGAAGTCAGATTGAAGAAGTGTTGTGGTTCAGTAACCAAGAACAGTGCATGCAGTAGGGTCAGACAGTCAGGTCCAGATCTCTCAAAGGAAGTATCTCAGTAAAGTGCAGATTTGGGGAAGTCAATAGGAGTACATTGACTAATAGATTCTAGGGATTGAGCCTTCGGTGATGGAATATTGAAGAGACATGAGCACTTGAGTGTTGGGTTTCTGTTTGGCAGAGTAGACAAAGGAAGAACTAACCAGTAGAGCATCAGACCTAAATCTAGATGAGATATTGATGGTGATCAAGCTTCTTGAGGTATCAGTCATGACTGGCCAACATGATTGATGACTTCTATAAGCATCTCTTTGATCCGCATTACTTGGTAGGCAAAGATTTGGCTGACAGATCAGAGTTTGGGAAAATATTAAGCATTCTGGATGCTAACTAGAAAGTGGATGAAATCCTTGGTATGGATATAGATATGAATGTGTGCATGGTGTATTGTGAGGTGCGAAGAAAAGTAGAAAAGGAGTGTGAAGGTAGTAAGACAGGTTTAGAATGTAATAGGATAGCAGCACCTAAGAAAGTAAGAATGAAGTGTAGCAGATCAGTTTATTGGGCTTAACTGGAACTAATCCTCAGGATATGTGGATGCTTCTCGTCAGTTCAAGTATCTAGTTTCCTTGTATAAACTATTGTAGGTAGTAAGCCTCCTATGTACAGTGTACTCAGGCAGTGAGCCCTAATTGGCAAGTGTCATTTTGTACTATCTTGTTCTTCTAACAAAGAATACAATCTTGGGTTAATCACCCCGTGGTTTTTCCCTTAACAGGGTTTTCCACGTCAAAATCATTGTGTCATGTGTATTGACATTATTTCCATTTCATGATTATGTTTTCTTATTTAATTTAATACTGTACTAATTGATAAGGAAGTTCAAAAAGCTGAAACAATTAAGATAACTGATTCACCCTCCCCTCTCAGTTATCAACATTTTCTCCCCCTTTGACATCAATGGCAAAGGCCACATACTTGCATCACTCAGAATCATACATACTGCTCTCCCTGAGTAGCAGCTTCCCATCATCAATCTGGACCACAAGATATTCCTGTGAGATCCACTAGACTAATGCACATTAGTGCATCTTAATTCAGGACTGGAGGGGTAATAACCCCTAACTTCTCCCTGAGATACTCAAAAGAATCCTTAGGTAGAGGTTTAGTAAAAATATCTACAATCTAATCCTTGGAGGGCACAAACTCCAATCTAACTTCATTTTTGTTCACTTGCTCTCTCAAAAAGTGAAACTTGATGGATATATGTTTTGTCTTTGAGTGCAACACTAGATTTTCTGATATATTTATTGCACTTGAATTATCAGAGAAAATTGTGATAGGTTCCTCATACTCCACTCTGATGTCTCTTAGCATTTGCTTCATCCACAATACTTGAGTGCAACTACCTGCTGCTGCAATATATTCTGCTTCTGCAGTGGACAGAGATATTGCCTCTCATTTCTTGCTCAGCCAAGAAATCAATCTTTTCCCTAAAAAGAATTCTCCACCACTGATACTCTTCCAGTCATCCACATCTCTTGCCCAATCCACATCTGTATATGCATGAAGAGAGAAATCATGATCTCTACGATACCATAAACCATACTCAATTGTTCCTTTTAGATATCTAAAAATTCTCTTGATTGCCATGACATGAGATTCTCTAGGATTAGATTGAAATCTAGCAACAAGACCAACAACATTCATAATGTTAGGTCTAGTTTGAGTAAGATACAGTAGTCCCCCAATCATTAACCTGTACTTTTTCTGATCAGCCTTAGGAGAGCCATCATCTTTGCTCAATTTACATCTGGTTGCCATGGGAGTATTCATTAGTTTTGAGTCTTCCATCCCAAATTTATTTAACAATTCTTTCACATATTTTGTCTATGAGATGAAGATTCCTTTCTTTGTTTGAGTGATTTACATACCCAAGAAGAAATTCATTTCCCCAAACATGGACATCTCAAATTCACTTTTCATTTAATTTGCAAAAGTTTTGCACATACTATCTCTTCCTCCAAAAATGATATCATCAACAAATACTTCAACAATCAAGATATTTTCATGATCAATTTTGAAGTACAAGTTACTGTTAGTAGTACCTTTGTTGAAACCAATCTTCAAAAGATGCTTATCCAGTCTTTCATATCAGGCTCTTAGGGCTTGTTTGAGTCCATATAGTGCTTTCTTCAACTTGTAGACCATATCACCATGATCAAACAGTTGAAAGCCGTCCGGTTTCTCAATGTATACTTCTTCTTCCATGTCATCATTTAGGAAGGAAGACTTGACATCCATATGATATACTTTGAAATCCTTGAAGGCAGTAAAGGCATGAAATAATCTAACTACTTCAATTCTTGCCACCGAAACAAAAGTTTCTTCAAAATCAACTCCTTCTACTTGAGAATAACCCTTGCAGACTAATCTGGCTTTACTTCTGACTACTTCACCATCTTCATTCAGTTTATTCTGGAAGACCCATTTGGTTCCAATCACATTTTTGTTTCTAGGTCTGGGAACAAGATCCCAAGTGTGATTTTTCTTAATTTGCATCAGCTCTTCCTTCATTGCTTTAGTCCAGTTTTCATCATTGCATGCTTCACTCACTATTTTTGGTTCAATCTTTGAAATTAGACAATACTTTTCTGAGCCTTGAGCAATCTTCCTTCTTGTTTGAACACCTTTTCTTTTATCACCTATGATCTAATCTTCAGAGTGATTTAATCTTACATACCTGGGAGTTTTGATAATTTCTTGCACTTTTATTTCTTGGATAGGTTCATTCAAACTTATCTCTTCTTCCTGTATTTTAGGATTCTCCAGATCAGTCGTGGTCTAAATTTTAGAGGGGTCTTGGACTTCTTGAACCAAAACATCATTCTGATCATCTTCTTCATATTCATAAAACCTTGAGGGTTTTTCAATACCTTCATCAACCTTCACATTTGTACTTTCTATAATCTTTCTCAATCTCTTGTTATAACACCGGTATGCTTTGCTTTGAGTAGAATAACCTAAGAATAATCCTTCATCACTTCTAGCATCAAATTTGCCAAGGTCTTCATCTCTTTTAATGTAACATTTGCTACCAAAGACTCTAAAATACTTCACAGTAGGAGTAATGTCAAACTAGAGTTCATAAGGGGTTTTACCATTATTGCTTCTGATTTGTACTTGATTAAGAGTATAGATAGCAGTGCTTATAGCTTCTCTCCAGTAGATCTGAGGAACATTTGCTTCCATCATCATGGTTCTAGATGTTTCCTGGATGGTCTGGTTCTTTCTCTCGACTACTCCATTCTGTTGTGGAGTCCTTGGAGTAGATAACTATCTTTTTATCCCATGTTTCTCACATAATTCTATGAACTCTCCGGATGTGAATTCTCCACCTTTATCAGACCTAAGACATTTTATGTTTAATCCAGTTTCATTTTCTACCATAGCCTTGAGTATTTTGAATTTCTCAAGAGCCTCAGATTTTCTTTTAGAAAAGTCACCCACATCATTCGGGAGTGGTCATCAATTAATAACATGAAGTATCTATCACTTTGCAAACTCTCGACTCTTGTCAGACCACAAAGATCGGTATGTACTAAGTCCAACAGTCTGGTAGAAGATTGTTCCTTACTTTTGAATGTGACTCTGCTCTTCGTACCCAACTGACATTCCTTGCATAAGCTATTAGTAGGTTTCACTAGTCTTAGAAGATCTCTTACAACCTGAGTGTTGCTTATCTTGATAATTTTATCAAAATTCACATGACACATTCTCCTATGCCACAACCAACTCTGATCAATTTAAAAAAATAAATAACTTTTTCCAGTACCAACCAAGTGGAAGATATTACCTTTTGTTTGAGTACCAGATGCAATCTCTGTTCCAGAACTTTCAAAGATATTACATTTTCTATTTTTGAATCAGATATCATAATCTTTGTCCACCAACTATCCAACACTGAGAAGATTGTGCTTCAGACCTTTAACATATAGTACATTACTAGTTTTGTTCTTTCCATCAAAAGAAATAGTTCCTCTACCTCTGATTCTACTAGCAAAATTATCGACAAATTTTACAACTCCTCCATATCTTTCCAAATCTATGAACTTATTTTTGTCACCAGTCATATGGTGGGAGAATCCACTATCAATAACCCAATCATACTTTTCTTCAACTTGGGCAGCTAGAGCTCTTCTGATCATTTTATGATTGACAGATTCAGAGGGCATTTGATCTTCTTCCTTGATGGAAACAAACACCCAGTCACTTCTAGATTTGTTTCATGTCTCTGATTCATCATCTATTACTCCTTCATCATCATCTTCATGAACACAATAACATTTCTTTTGGAATCTTGATCTGTTTGGATTTGCCCTTGAAAATCTTTCTGAACACCTTGAGGCAAAATGACCAATCTTGTTGCAGTTAAAACATTTGAAGGGCAATTTTCCTTCATACTTACTAGATCCTCTTGGTAGTCTTTTTGCAATAAGGGCTTCAAGTTGAGCAGCTTCTGCTTCATCTTCTTCTAGATATTTTCTTGATTTTTCATACCATGATAGTTTCTTTGAGGAGTTCTCTCCTAGATCAAAATTTTGTTTGCCTTTTACAGAGGCACTAGCTTTAAATACAGATTCAGTCTTGGGGGAAGTATCTCCAAAATCAGCTAATTCAAATGCAACTAATTTTCCAACCAATTGATCTCTTGTGATATTTGAAAAAGATCTAAATTCTTCAATAGCAACAACCTTGTGTTTGTAAGCAGGAGGTAGGGATCTAAGAACTTTGGAAACAATCTCATCTTCATCCAAGATTCCACCAGCACACCTAATGCCACAAACAAGCTCATTTACTTTTGGCATAAATGTAGTGATATTCTCATCTTCATTCATCTTTAGGTTTTCAAATTTTCCTTTTAGACTCTGTAGCTTGGCACATTTAACATATTTGTCTCCTTCATGCAGAAGTTGTAGTTTTTCCCAAATCTCATATGCATTTTTTAGATCTATAACATTTGTCAGCTTTAAATCAGATAAGGCACTTAATAGAGCTTCTTTATCCTGAAGATTGTCTTCAACATCTTTGATTTCATCTACAGTTGTCCGACCATTCTTTGGAGGAACATACTTCTTTGAAGCCATGATCCAATATTACATTCCCATACATTACAAGTGACATTCCATGTGGCTCTTCCAAAGAGTGTAATTGGTTCCATCAAACCTCTAACTATCCTTCTTGTAGGAAGACATCTTGGATCTCCTCAAGCGATTAAGCCCTTTTAGAGGAACTTGGCTCTGATACCAATTGTTAGTTTCAAGACAAACAACTGAGAGGGGGGGTGAATCAGTTGTCCCAAAACTTTCTTTTAACCACTTAAATTGTTCTTGTAATTAAGTAGCATAATAATAAATCAATCATGGAAACACAATGCAATAATTCAAGAGTAGAAACACATTAACACAAATGACACCAAGATTTTAACATGGAAAACCCGGTTAAGGAAAAAACCATGGGATGACTAACCCAAGATTGTATTCTTTGTTAAAAGAATAAGAAGAACAAAATGGCACATGCTAATTAGGGCTTACTGCCAGAGCACATTGCTCACAAGAGGCTCACTGCCTATAGGAGACACATTGTCTACAGAATGATAAATGTTGCATACTTGAACTATGTTATTGCCTACATAAACATTCAGGTTTCAAGCATTTAAATATGCAGGCACCTTCCCAAAAAATTCTAAGTCTTTTGACCTTTGTAGTTGAAAAAATGCAAAAATCAATCTTTTGCATGGCTCTTTGTATATACAAGGCTACTTGTATACACATCCATGTGTAAATGTACATTTGGGCATACAAAGTGCTTTGTATGTTCAGTCGGCCTTCAAAAATGGTGAGAAAAATGAGTTATATGCATTTTATATGCATATCGAGCTTGCATGTACATTGGGGAATCTTTCGTAGGATTCTAGGAATATTCTGTGTTTGTATGTCAAGTTTGCTTGTACATTGGGTTTGTATGTTTAGGCATACAGTGGTTACATACATTGAAAACATGCAAAGGAAAAAGGTGCATTGGCGGCATACAAGAAAAATATACAAGGGTCCGTCTCATATGCATTCGCTACAGTACAATGTACAAGTGATCTTGTATGTTTGGCAACATACAAAGAAGAAGATATGCATTTGGTGGGGCCCACAGATTGCACATACATTGTGATATGTGCATGCAGAGACACAAGAGGTAGATGCGACAGGGAAGTGTAAACTGCATTTGTGGGATAGGTGAGGTCCGGCTTGTATATTGGGATTGTATGTCCCCAATATACAAGGAAACATACAATGAGATTATACAAAGCCTGGATTTCATTCTGTATTCCAATCTGATTGATAAGAGATGGGGGTTCATGGCTTGCATGTTTTGTGCAATGTATATGTGCCGATATACAAAGGGTTAATATGCAAAGAAAGCGATACAAGCCAGATTTCAAGGTTTTCAAGTCCGATTGATAAATGTAGTGAAATCTACCTTGTATGTATATTGTGTTTGTATATGCAAACATACAAAGTGATATATGCAAAATGGAGATACAAGCTGGACCTGTGTAGATTTTCAATTTGTTCTAATCAAATTTGTGGTCTGCCTTGTATATTAAACGGTTGTATGCATATGCTCTTGCATATAAAAAATGTTTTTTAAAGGCCAAAGGTGGGCAATTGTATATGCATTTGAATATGCATATACATGGCAAAAAGGGGAAAATGTCAGAAAGGAAAAGTTAGTGATAGAAGCGTGAGATGCCTACGTGGCACGTTCTCACAAGTGGGTGACTTTTCAACATGATTTGGAGCCGTTAGTCTCAGCGATGGAATGGAAATCGACGACCAGTTTTGAATGCTCCATAGGGCCGTTTTCTTTATGTTTGCAGTCATTTTCAGTGGGAAAAACTTCTAGTGCATCCGTTGTTGCATTTCGAGAGGAGTTGTGGGTAGCTGAGCCATTAATGGTGGGGTGCAGAGGGATGATCAATGGAATGATAGGTTACCTACCAAATTTGTGGCAACACGAATCCCAATTCTACCTACTCTCCCTCTTTCTTGCCTCTGCTGCATTTAATATTTTGGGCACCATTTGTCACGATGCTTTGTATCTGGCAAAATGTTGAATTGCCATGTAATTAATTGCTGAGTACGCAGTCTTGCTATAAAAGGCAAACTTTGTTACTCATTTGTTGTTGTTGAAGACTTTGACATTTTTGGGGGAAAAATAACGAAAGACAGTGTTTTCCTAGCTGTTTTATCTCTGTTGGAGTTTATGAGTTGCATCTGAGTGCACCTTGCACATATGTTCAGTTTCTTGTCATTTTATATGAAAAATGCATTATTGCATGTGTTTATCCATCTATCTCCATGTGTTGTATGCATTTTCTTCTTTTGAATCTGGTTGCTAAGGGTTTCTTAGATTCTAGGGTATGGATTTCTATATCACATGCTTAATCTTTAACTTCCATTCAAGGAGTGGATTAAATTGTTTTAGGTTGAGTATGGAGAAGATTGTATGTCAGCTGGGATGTATGTAAGTAGAGACAGTTAAATACTTATCCTTGGGTGGTGTTTATAAGGCAAATACCATTCCTAACCCCTTAAAACTTGAATGCCAATTGCAAGCCATTCTCATGTATACGTCTAGTTGACTCCTTGCTGTGAGATAGGCACCAGTCTGCTTCTGGATTAGTAGTTATGATCCAAAACCCCTTGTCTTGCATCCAAAACATTAATTCAAACCATTTCATATTTCCAACCTGTTAGTTGTAGGAGTAGTAATAGAAACCCTGCATACTCTCGTTTCCAACTAGTTAAATATGTCCAAGAATGTTGCCAAACTTGTGACCTATCATGAAAGTCTTGGTCCAAACATGAGAGTATTCTACTTGTTATTGAAAAGCTAAATGCTTCTATCATTAGGTGAGTTAAAGAAAAACCTTTAGCTATAGGGATACCCCCCGTTGGTGCGACAGAACTAGAAGTGTAGGGGAAGTAACTCATGCAACCTCCTGTATTTGTTGGCCGAATCTGCCTGTGCATTGGAGCTAGCAAACCCTCTACCAATTCAGGCACTAACAGAAATGGCGACTCCACTGGGGAGAGTCAAATAGTGTGATATCATTACTGGATATCTGGATCTTTCATGTGAATAGCGGTGCTCTGCTGGTGGATTAAACTCAAAAAAATATTTGTTCTTTGATGAGCTTTCAATTGTTTGAAAATTTTATCCTCTTTGGAGAGGTGGTGACTCTACAAATAACATTTAAGTGCATGTGAAAGGCCAATGTATGTTGTTGTGATAAAAGATTTTATGTTCAAGACTTCAACATCTGGATGAGAAAAGGTACATGGTTTCTTCCCACTTGTGATTATTGTTTTATTGCATAAGTTAGATGCCAAAGGGAAGCCTTAGGTCTTAGGCAGACATAAAATGTCTAAAAGTGAAATTTATATGAATCAAAGTATGTATTCACCCATACTCAGCCACGAGGGGGAAGAAATGTTGTGTAAAAAATTGAAGAGATAAAGAAAAGGTTGATATCCTTAGAGGCTCGGTAGGCTCAGTTAAATAGTAACCCTGTTGTGCCCACTAGCCAGAATGCTAAATCTCTTATCAACCCTTTTGATCCTTTTTATGACCAATTAGATTTGTCATGGGTTGACTATAAAGTTGAAAGTATGCCTGCTAAAATTTACAATCAGATGCCTAGATTTAGTGGACACAATGTGTGTGATGGGGGTGCACATATCCAAAATTTTCACAGCTTCATGGAGAAGCACTCATTTAGAGATGAGGATATGTGGATGAGGTTTTTCATTAGATCCTTTGGTGCTAGAGCTAGAGATTGGTATTTGAGCTTTCCAAAGAGATCCTTTGCCTATTGGGATGAACTTGTTGACTATTTTATAGAAGAATTTGCAAGAGAACCTACTAATCTTGTTGCAAGATTGATCGAAATTAGAAGACAAGATGAAGAGCCCATTATTGATTTCAGTCATAGATTTGCAGTTGCCCTTTCACAAATCCTTGAAGACTTCATACCTGATACTTCAGCCTACATTGGCATATACTTTGAAGCTTTTGAAAAGGGCTCTAGTGCATTGTTGAGGGAATTTAATATAACAAGTGTGTAGATGGCATACAAGTTTTTAGAAAATATAGAAAAAATGAGGAATGAGCACATACAGAATTCCCTGTCCACATGCTTTGGTGTGAACAGTAGTTGTGTGGCTGCAAATGACCAAGTGATCATGGCATCATTTGAGAATAAATGTAAAAATGAAAGTATAAAAGCTGATAATGCTACTGTGTTTGAACATGATGCTGATAACAATGCTCAACTGGATTGTTCACCAGTAAATAATGCCAATGAAAGGATCATTGATGACTCCCATTGCAAGGTTGAGGTGTCTAGTTTTGAAAACAATGATGAAGTTATGGACAACAATGAATACCTGTTGAATAGGTTTGTGGAGATGATTGTGAGTATTGTGCACAAGATAGAGAAGAAATAAGAAAACAAAGGAGTAATTCCATGTTTGAATCACTCCCTTCTATTAGACACATGGAGATGATGAGGAACAATTAGAGATTAAAACAAGTAATAGTGTTGAGCTTGATTGTTCTATATTTGATTATGGTTTTGTTTATGACACACATGCTGATACTCCTCCACACAAGGAATTCATTGGTAATGAAAATGTATGTTTGGTTGCCCATGAACCAATGGCATACTGTAATGAAATTGAAACACTTGGTTCAACCCTTTTTGATACATATGCTAAGGAGGATCTAGGTGAGTATGGTGAAAATCAAGGCACTACTATTGATGAGGATTCTATTTTTCATCTTGATGAAAGAGAGACCAACATATGTCATAAAAATTGCTGCAAAGATGTGCTTGAGTTTGATCCTTTCCAATTTGGTGTAGCTGATAATTATTTGCATGATGTGCATAAATGTGAATGTGAAAGGTTCTTCTCCTTTGATATGCCAGCTTATGATAAGTTGGGACCTGATGATCCTAGCTATATGATGAACTATGAGTGCTTTCAATTTTTAGTCCAACTGGGAGATCATTTTACAATGCATATTGCTGATATATTGATGATGATAAGTGTTATATGCCATATGAAAATGCATTGTTTGATGAATATGGCATTCACATGTTGCTTGATGATGATGGTTGTTTGCATAAGGTTGAAAGGAGCAAGCTCAATGAGATAATTGAATATGCAAACGACAAGGTTTATTTATGGGTAGATAATGGTAGTATCCTTAGGCTTGATCTAGTAATATCAGATGAAAATAAGGTATTTAACAAGGGGAAATACTGGTTTTTCCTTTTTGGTGGCCCTAGGCCACCAAGTAAAATAAATACATAAACAATGTGTTTTGTGATGCAGGTTGGTGCAATGTTTGACTCTATTGCCCAATGGATAGGGACTAGTCTGCATCCCAGAGGTCTATGGTTCTTGCCATGCCTGCAAGAGGCATGCGTCCCCAGACAGAGCCTGTGTTAGTGCTTGCATAAACATTCAAGTTTCAAGCATTTAAATATGGAGGCACCTTCCCAAAAAATCCAAAAAATTCTAAGTCTTTCGGCCTTTGTGGTTGAAAAAATGCAAAAATCAGTCTTTTGCATGGGTCTTTGTATATACAAGGCTACTTGTATACACATCCATGTGTAAATGTACATTTGGGCATACAAAGTGCTTTGTATGTTCAGCCAGCCTTCAAAAATGGTGAGAAAAATGAGTTATATGCATTTTATATGCATATCAGGCTTGCATGTACATTGGGGAATCTTTTGCAAGATTCTAGGAATATTCTGTGTTTGTATGTCAGGTTCACTTGTACATCAGGTTTGTATGTTTAGGCATACAACGGCTACATACATTGAAAACATGCAAAGAAAAAAGGTGCATTGGCAGCATACAAGCAAAATATACAAGGGTCCGCCTCATATACATTCGCTACAGTGCAATGTACAAGTGATCTTGTATGTTCGGCAACATACAAAGAAGAAGATATGCATTTGGTGGGGCCTGCGGATTGCACATACATTGTGATATGTGCATGCGGAGATGCAAGAGGCGGATGCGACAGGGAAGTGTAACCTACATTTGTGGGACAAGAGATGTCCGGCTTGTATATTGGGATTGTATGTCTCCAATATACAAGGAAACATACAATGAGATTATACAAAGCCCAGATTTCATTCTGTATTCCAATCCAATTGATAAGAGATGGGGGTCCGCGGCTTGCATGTTTTGTGCAATGTATATGTACTGATATACAAAGGGTTAATATGCAAAGAAAGGGATACAAACTAGATTTCAAAGGTTTTCAAGTCCGATTGATAAATGCAGTGAAATTTGCCTTGTATGTATATTGTGTTTGTATATGCAAACATACAAAGCGATAGATGCAAAATGGAGATACAAGTCAGACCCGTGTAGATTTTCAATTTGTTCTAATCAGATTTGGGGTTTGGCTTGTATATTAAACAGTTGTATGCATATGCTCTTGCATATACAAAAGGATTTTAAAAGGCAAAAGGTAGGCAATTGTATATCCATTTGAATATGCATATACATGGCGAAAAGGGGAAAATGTCTGAAAGGAAAAGTCAGCACTATGAGATGCCTATGTGGCATGTTCTCACAGGTGGATGACTTTTCAGCATGATTTGGAGCCCTTAGTCTCAGCGATGGAATGGAAATCGGCAGCCAGTTTCAAATGCTCCACAGGGCCGTTTTCTGTGTTTGCAGTCATTTTCAGCGGAAAAAACTTCTTGTGCATCCGTTGCTGCATTTCGAGAGGAGCTACAGGTAGCTGAGCCATTAATGGCAGTGTGTAGAGGGATGATCGATGGAATGACAGGTTACCTACCAAATTTGTGGCAAAAATTTTTAGTTGGCTGCACGAATCCCAATTCTACCTGCTCTCCCTCTTTCTTCCCTCTACTGCATTCAATATTTTGGGTGCCATTTCTCGTGATGCATTATATCTGGTGAAATGTTGAATTGCCATGTAATTAATTGTTGAGTATGTAGTCTTGCTATAAAAGGCAAATTTTGTTACTCATTTGTTGTTGTTGAAGACTTGGGCATTTTTGGGGGAAAAATAACAAAAGATAGAGCATTTTCCTAGCTGTTTTATCTCTGTTGGAGTTTATGAGTTGCATCTGAGTGCACCTTATACATATGTTCAGTTTCTTGTCATTTTATATGAAAAATGCATTATTACATGTGTTTATCCATCTATCTCCATGTGTTGTATGCATTCTATTCTTTTGAATCTGGTTGCTAAGGGTTTCTCAAATTCTAGGGTATGGATTTCTGTATCACATGCTTAATTTTTAACTTCCATTCAAGGAGTGGATTAAATTGTTTTACGTTGAGTATGGAGAAGATTGTATGTTAGCTGGGATGTATGTAAGTAGAGACAGTTAAATACTTATCCTTGGGTGGTGTTTGTAAGGCAAATACCAGTCCTAACCCCTTGAAACTTGAATGCCAATTGCAAACTATTCTCTTTCATACATCTAGTTGACTCCTTGCTGTGAGATCCAGACCTGACTGTCTGCTTCTGGATTAGTAGTTATGATCCAAAACATTAATTCAAACCATTTCATGTTTCCAACCTGTTAGTTGTAGGAGTAGGAATAGGAACCTTGCATACTCTCATTTCTAACTAGTTAAATATGTCCAAGAATGTTGCCAAACTTGTGACCTATCATGAAAGTCTTGGTCCAAACATGAGAGTATTCTGCCTATTATTGAAAAGCTAAATCCTTCTATCATTGGGTGAGTCAAAGAAAAACCTTTAGCTATAGGGATACCCCCCCTTGGTGTGGCAGAACCAGAAGTGAAGGGGAGGCAGCTCACACAACCTCCCATATCTATTGGTCGAATCTGCCTGTGCATTGGAGCTAGCAAACCCTCTTCCGATTCAGGCACTAACAAACTGAAGAATAACATCTTCACCATGCTTGAGTCAGTTCCATTTAAGCCTAACACTTCTACTCTGCCTTTCACTTTTCCCCTCACTACCACACTCTCATCATCACCAAGATACTTTTGAAATGACTTCACAATAGTTATTTATAGAAGACATTTGCTTTGGGATAATCATCAAAGTCAGCCTACTTTACAGAGAAAATACACAAATACAACTTGACTTATTACAAAAGACTTCATGCGAATCACCATACTATCAGCCACACTGATCTGGGACTTAAATCATCCTTGAGGAACATGCCATGCTTCACAGAACATCTTCAAGATTATCTGCAAGATGTGTAAATCATTCAGTCAGCCAAGTTTAGGAAGAACACCATCATTCAGAAGTAATTCTTTAATTAAAAACTCAATCTTCAATGCAGACCACCAACACAAACTGGACACAATCTAGAGATCCCCACAAAGGAACTTAGCTCTGATACCAATTGTTGGAATAGGTCTGGACAACTAAGAGTGGGGGTGAATTAGTTGTCACTCTTTTTAATCCTTTTCTACTATCACTCTTCTTTCACAACTTAAAATCAAATCAATGATATAAACATTTCAAAATTAGACAATAGCATATAAGCAAAAACATGAATGACATATTTGACACCAAGATTTTGACATGGAAACCTAGTTAAGGGAAAAACCACGGTGGGGGTTAACCCACAAAAATTAATATCATGTTAAAAGTATTTTAAAAATAGGAATGCACATGCATTCAAGGTCTCTACTTAGAGCTCACTGTTCAAAAAGAGGCTCATTACCTACAGAAAAGTTTACAAGAGATTTACATAGATTTTGAACCAGTAAGATGCATCTGCCAATGCTAGAGATCAGTTCTGGTTAAGTACAAATACTGATTTTATACACTTCATCTTTACTCTGCTCTTTTTTCTATTTTGCCTTCATTCAAATCTTAGATTTATGTGCCTTTCACACTTACTCTATAATTACAACACACACACCCAAAATATCCACAATCATCGGCTATATATATCCTTATCTTGAATTGCAGTCACTTGCCAGTTGGCAACAACAACACTTAGAACCTTTTAAGAATGCTTTGCTCTGCTGGCTAGATCCATACACAAATATTGATGTGTACCAAAAATAACACATGTAGATCATCATACATGTCGGCCACTAAAATTATATCGCATACACAGCTTATCAAAACACTTCTATTGGGTCCGCACAAGGATTTATCATAAGTTTGCCTGTTCTTCACTGAACTATTCTGTCATAATAGGACCCGGTATTTAGATGCTCATAAATTTTGATCCCTTTATCACCAGAGGCTAAAAACTTGGATTTAGATTGTCCTGGTGTCCCTCTACACTCCTTTAGATCTACAACACATAATGATTAACTTGAGAGATTCACTGACCAAAATACTGGACTCTGCTATATGCTCTATTTCAGGTTCCCAGACTTAGATAGATTATCATTCTGACTTCTGGTATGATCAGATACTGCCCTGCGGATGTGTGGAACAATATTAGTTGCCATCAATGACAATACCTACCAATGCTAAGAAGTGTCTCTTGCCAACAAAGGCTCCCCATGCAAGGGGGTATTATTTCAAGAAAGGAAGTCAAGGGTGGTTCCCTCCAATGGAACCCTTAGGAGTTCATCTCCTCCATCTACGAATACCACTCGTCACTCCATGAGACCTATGAGAGTGAGGTGGTTTACTAAGAGCATGTGACTACAAAGGCCCCACCATACTAGCATCACGTCATCCAAAATTAAGGTGAGCCATCTCTTAGAGTACCTGATTCTCACCCTTAAGAGTGTCAACCTGGGTCTTCAACTCTGTATTTATCTAGCATCCATGATAGATAGGAGCAAAAATTTTTGTGTGCCACCCCATAGAATGGGGCACACCAAGATTATCTAAAAGATGGTCACAAGTCATCCTAGTGAAGGGAGAAGCTAATCCAACATTAATGTCACAAATAAAGTCCCTCCACTCTCTGACATTACCTGAAATAGTGAATTGAAAGAAGACCAAGTCAGTTCCCCATGAAAAGAGAAAGGACAAGGGTACAAAAAGTAAATAGACTAAACTTACGTGGATCACTAGGCTGCCAATCAAGATCAAACTATCGCATCACCTTATCTGAATGAGGAGGTTGAGGAACAATAGGAGGATCCTCGGGGATATCAGGAACATCATCTGAATAATCAATATCATCAAAATCCTCATCATGGGGAAGGACCTCATCTGATGAATCATCATCATCTGGAATGTAGTCCTTGTCAGTGGACTCTGAGTCCATAGTCACAATCAAAGATCAGGTTGGAGCCCCTACCCCTCCCCTCTATCCTCGTCTTGAGACTCTAGTAATGAAGACTCTTGGAGTCAAAGGAGTGCAAATGACAGTCCTCTGCCCAATCTCACCCGTCTCTTGGATAATCTAATAGCAAGTAGACACTAGGGTTAAGTCCTTAGGGATATCCTTGCCAAACTGTTGTAAGATACGATCAACCTGATGGACCTCAACAAGACTATTATTGTCTATAATCTCGGATACCCCGCGACAATACTCTTTGATCTTGTCATCTCCGGCCCAGTACCCCTCCATGTTGCGATAAGGATCAAAGGTCATGTCCTCATTGGTAAGAGTAGCAACAGTGGGTAGAGAAGCATCAAAGTGACCAATATGCATCCACCTCGCTATTCTTGGTAAGCGTCTATCTAGAATTGAAATGAGCTTCTGGTAGGGCTTTATGTGCTCAAATATCCATGTCATGATCAAAGAAGAGTGGCTAAAAACTAGAGCCCCTCGCCGTGAAATCTCATAGAAGTCTCTGTAAACCATGGCTAAGATGTTTGATCCCCAAGCATAAACTATGTCCTCCTCAATCTCACAAATGATGGGTACCTAACACCATCTCAATGGAGCTGAGGCCTTGTCTACTGACAGCCTCGATGCAATCAACCCAATCAGGAACCTCCTCAAAAGTGGGATGTGAAGTTATGGCATAGAAGTAAGTTGGACTCCTATTTGATCCCCAGGGTGATTAACCCCCATGAACGTAGCCCAAGAAGTGTTGTCCTCATAGGACTTGCTAACTAGAAGAACCAAAGACTGTCCTCTCACAAAAACCCCAAGTATATGATACACATCATAGAGAGTTATGGTCCACTCTCTGGAGATCTGTGGGAACCTGAATGTGTTTATGTCCGCATCCTAGTAAGTTAAAATGTCACAACATATATGAGAAATAGGATTAATCACAGGCACATGACAAACTCTAGCTACACTTGCCCTCTTCAGAATAGCACAATCCTTAGTACTCAATAAAGAAAACATCCATGTGAGCCATCCCTACTCTCAGTAGGCATTCCATCAAATATGCATGTCCTACAAATTTAGAAGACAACTTTAGATTAGATATTTTAAACTCGTAAAAATCCCTAGAAATTGTAAAACTGCAGAAAACCTTACACAAAAAGCATATAAAACTTCAAAATTGCAATAAACCGGTGAATACAACAACCAAAATATGTTCGATCAGAGTGAACAAGCATTAAACAACATGAAAATTTAGTCAAATTCAGCCCAACAGGGTCGCCCCTGGGTGACCCAGGTGTTTTTCCAGATCTCCCTCAGGTGACCCTGCTATTTTGCAAGATCTCCCCCAGGTGACCCTGCTGTCAAACATGATCTCCCCTGGGTAACCCTGCCTGACAAGAGGGGCAACCCTAGAGGAAGATCTCTCAACAAAAAACTACTCTAAAAACTTCATTTTTCAACTGATTTCATAAAACAAAAATCAATCTTGCTCTAAAGGATGAGATAAATATAATTCAATAGATAAAATCATAAAAAATAGACAATTTCAAGAGATTTTTTACAAAATTCAAACTAGGGTTTAGAGAAGGGTTTTTCACTAATTGCATACTCAATTCTCCATGGTTGAAGAAGAGGTAGCCAACATTGTGATCTCCTCGACGATACCTTTCTAACGACTACTCACAAGAATGATTCCGTCACTGTTTCGCTCTGATCTCACAATCTGGCTTGTTTTGTTTGCCCTTAGCTTAGTTTCATTTATGTATTTTTTAGATTAGTTCTTTTCTTTTATGCATATGTTTCGTGCATTGTTTTGCATGCTCTCATCTCTATAGGTCCAAACTGACAAAGGCAAACAACTAGTTGAACTTGAATGATCCATGGTAAGTTCATCATTTTAGTTTTCACTATTCATTTTGATATACTTAAATGCTTGACTAATACTAGTTATTGTAGGTACAAATTATGGGAAAATTGACAATAGGTAAGGCCTAGTTTGGGAACGGTACCTGCTTTTCATGTAGACTACCATCCCTAAGGGGACAATATGTAAGCACAAAAATCACGCACAACCTCCACGAGGACCCCTATGATGATTCAAATCCTTGTCACGTACATATAAGCATGAAATAATGTCCTTTTACCAGCAAACCTCTTGATGACATGTCATCTTTCTTGTCTTGTGTTGTTTTCTCTTTGTCAATTTTTCTCTCTGCCCATTTGTGATGCTTTGTGACACTTGTCGACTTGCATTTTCTGAGCTTTTGACCTTGCTCTTAAGCCTTGTAAGTGTCTTGTAGGTGAGTTTTCACCTTTCCCCTATGTTTTTCATCCTATACACCTCTAGAAGCCTTCTAGAGGTCCCCCTTATCTAGCTCCCACTTTCAGTTTTCAGTTCTGCTCATCCAATCCAAATCTCCCCCTATTATTTCTAGATATCCCCTGGGAGATCTTGCATATGCAAGTGGAGATTTAGATTCTTGCACATGAGTGACCTATTTCTTGGGGCAAAACTCCTCCTTTTCTTCTCTTCTTGCATCTCCCAAACTAATTTTCTAAATCAGACCCTGTCCAGCCTGGATCTGCACCAAGTGACCAAGGGTCGCCCCCTGGGTGACCCTACCATTTTCACAACCATGGAAAAACTTGAGTTTCTAACTCACTTTTGCTTTATTTTCACCCATTTTTCTTCTAGTTTGCATGATTTTTGATGCCTAATATAGAGTTAACTATTTCATGCACCCACACATGCATAATTAGCTCTATTTGATCTCAAATTAACACTTCAATCAATCTCATGCATTCCTTCACCTCTGTTTCCTCTCTAGTGATAAGCTATAATTGATTTATCACTCCATAATTAGCTGAGTTCACTAGGTAATAAATCTTGTCAACTCCCCAATCATCCTTGTTAAGTCTTCAATCAATTGAGTTAACTTCTCAATCAATTCCACCTTTCATCCCTTCTTCTAACCTATAAATACCCCCTCCCTCAAGCACAAAGGGAGGCAAATTCATTGTGCACACAACTCTTGCCAGTTTTTGCTCTCCAACTTAGCATTCAAATGCTCTCACAGGACGAAGGTGCCTTTTGCTTTATTTGTTCAACCAAGAAACGTTATGCTGATTCATTCTATTCCATTGTTCTCAACCAAATCTCTCATTGAGCTCATTCAAGCTTCATCAAAGATTCTTTTAACTTCTTTGTGTCATTTTGTTGTCAAGAGGATCTCCCACTGCTACAAAAGGACTCGAGGTTGCTATTATCAAGGATTTCTGAGGGTAGTGGAGTCACACAAATCTTCATTTCTCTCAAGTTCCTTCATTGTTTTGTTCAATTAATAGTAATTAGAAAACCAAATTCACTCTTGGTAATAGTAAAACATTGCTTTTTCCTTGATAATTAGATCTTGCATGTTAGATTAATTGTTTTCACATTCCTAGATCTAGATTATTAAAAAAAGCATGTTCCCCTTTCCTTAGATTAGATTGCTTCTAAATCATCAAAAACCAAAAAAACATAGGTTAACTTGGCATCAGTAAAATCATATTAGATTGCATACATATTTCCCTTTCATAGATTAAAAGCACTTTTTATTTCCAAAATACTAAAAAAGCATAAAAAAATATTTTGCATATCATTTAGCTTTACATGCATATAAAAACCCCAGAATAGACAAATTTGCAAACCCTCAATACCATCATGAGGTAATCATAGTTAAAGGATCCAATCAAACCCTCGATACCATCATGAGGTAAAAAATAGTGAAAACATAGTTAAACCCTATGTCAGCTATACCCTAGGTTGAAACCCTAAATCTAGTTAAGGTTAGCAATCACACGACTACCTCTATCTTGGCTCTCAAATATGCCTAGGAGTGAGAGGAGAGTGTATGAGGGATATCCATGATGAGATCAAAGAGATCCATCCAAGACCACAACAAGAAACATTTGTTCTACCACAAGCAGACCCATTCGTCCTCTTATTATTAGAAGAAACTAGACAACACCAAATACAACAAGAACTTGTTCAACACACAGAAAGACAAGAGGACATAAATGAATAGAACCACCTACCCACACAGAGGTGGAATCTAAGAAACCCTAACAGGAGAAGAAACCAGTGACCCTTTAGGTCATAGGGTTATCTCAACTACAACTTCAATCAAACAAAACATACAACTAGGCACACAACAACAACAGCCACAAAACTTCTTGACCCCTCTCCTCGAAGTCCATCTCTCCAATGAGCTAGACCCCTGCCATGTCTCACCTCCTCTTGAATGGCTACTTCCATGTGATCGAGACTGATGTGGTGGATCACCCTATGGCAAGGAAGGAAGGGTCTACGTGTGTGTCAAAATTTAACCTAACAGCCCCAGGCAATTGGAGTCATGATTTTGAGTGCATAATGCCATACTTTAAAACCATTCTACTGATGCACAATCTCTCCTAAGCATCCTTCTCCTATGCAGTCACTGCCTATTCTTGTCCCTCCTTCTATCCATCAACCTCCCCTTTCCTAGTCTAAGCCTCTCTCATCGCCCACCCCATCTTCTGCTCCTCATTCAAACATAGATGAGTTCCACCCCAATTGGGTGTAAGTAGTCTTGGCTCCTTCTATGGAGGACCCCATCCTCCCTACCATTCCTGGCATGCCACCTTTCACCAAGCCCTTGGACCTTCCTAATGTCAGTGTTATTTCTAGTACCACCCTTGCTTCTCTCCACCTATTATTTCTAAATTTCCACTGGCAACCCTACTTGTGCAATTGGAGATCCTATTTAACTCACCTATTTGGTTTAGCTCTAGTAACAAATGGCCTTCTTTTCAATACAAGATCCCTATGCAACTTTTAGCTTCAACATAAACCCCCTCCTCTATGGGTCGCCACTAGCGACCACTTGGATCACTCTAGTAACTTAGCCTAGTGAAATTGGCAACCCTACTATGTTTTGATATATAGATTATCTTCTAGTTTGAGCCCCAAAAGGATTCATTTTTGCTCCAATTTGCTTGATATTTTGACCTAAACATAGAGTTAACTATTTGTAGCTCATCTACCACCTCTAATCATTCATAATTATCTCATATGGTCTATACTTGTCACCCTTCTAACTCATGCTACCTCCATTTGTGCAACCTATGATAAGTTATATCAATCCAGTTCACTCCTCAATCAATCTTGTTAACTCTTCAATGAATTGAGTTAACTTCTCAATCAATTTCCCCCTCTTGTGAGCTATTCCATCCTATAAATGCCCCTCACCTCTCCATTATTTCTCAAGTTGGAGAATGCTCTTCCCTTCTTCACAACCTCTTTCAAGCTTCTTCATAGGCCTTTGATCCTCTTAGTTTCTTTATTTAGTTATTTGAAGCTTCAAAGCTTTCATTTCATTAGCTTCATTGTTGCCAAGATTCAAAGCTTTCCCATTGGAGGAAAATCAATTGTTCCAGCCAATTCTTAAGCTTTTCTTTGCTCTCCATTAGGATTCTTATGCTTGTGTAGGACATAGGTGCCTTTTGTTTTATTGTTTCATTCCCAAGCCTTCAAAGGATTCATACAACATTGTTATGATAGCAAAATTCCCAAGCCCAAGTGTTTCAAAGATTCCAAAATCTCTCCCCAATTCATAGCTTTCTAAAGCTCATTTTCTCTCTTCCTAATTACCACCAAGAGGAGAACCCCACTGTTGCAAGAAGATGAAAAGGTTTTTGAACAATGATTGCTAAGGGTAGTGTTGAGACTCATGCATCTTTCACGATCTAGGTTCTTTTATGCTTTCTAGATAAT
Organism: Cunninghamia lanceolata; assembly: GCA_027924645.1. Taxonomy (NCBI): domain Eukaryota; kingdom Viridiplantae; phylum Streptophyta; class Pinopsida; order Cupressales; family Cupressaceae; genus Cunninghamia; species Cunninghamia lanceolata. The sequence goes on from BSBN01000552.1 coordinate 9,199,788, forward strand.
TAGTTCACAATTTGCTCTTGGGAATGATAATTTTATGTCGCAATTTGCTTGATAGGTTCATTTTTAATTGATTATATTAGTTTTCTTGAATAGTATAAATTGCAATCTTAGATTAGATTTCTTGTTTCGCACTTTCAATTAGTAAATTAGTACAAAAAGTCTCTTGAAAAATACCAAAAACATAGTGTAATTACATTATGTAAATTTCATACTAGTTTGCATTCACCTTTTGATTTATTAGTTAATTAATTCATTATAAATTTCAATTCCAGAAAAAGAACCAAGAAAATAATTTGCATACATTCTAGTTGAATACATACAAAAAACCCAAAAATACAAAAACATTAGAAACTTAGAAAAGGCTATCCCTCGATTCAATCATGAGGTAGAATTCAACAAGAAAAGTATTCACAAAATTCCTTAATTTCATCACAAGGTCAACAAAAGTCAATAGAAATTAAATAAAACCTTAGGTAATGCCACTAAGTAAAAAATTCAACTCTTGGTCAACTTGAGTATACTCTCTCTATCCAACCATTTTAATGTGCCCTAGAATCAAAGGTGAGTGGGCAAGGGCAATCCTTGAGGAGATTAAGGAAATACATCCTACGTCACAACTAGTACAACAGACACAAGAAAAAAAAGATCATGTGCTTAGGTTGATTCAATGTAGGGAACAAATACAACAATGGGTTCAAGCCACAGAAGAAAGGTTACAACAAACTAGGCTTATCAATGATTACAATAGACGTACATCTAGATGTTGGAACACTAGAAACCCAAACAGAAGATCAATAATCAGTGACCCTTTGGGTCATATTATTATCTCCACCACAATGGTCATTGAAGAACACATAGCCAATAATGACAGGCCCCAGGACTAACCGACCGCTCTTCGTGATGTTTTTCTCCTAAGAGAATAGAACTGCCCCTCGATCTTGCCTCCACTTGGTTGTCTCTTTCCATGAGAGTGAGAGTGGCTCAGAGGTTACCTAATACAAGGAGAGGGTCCATGTGCTTGCATTGAGGCTGACTCATCCATGCCAATATATTGAGTCATGTTTTGAAGAGTATATATCCCATGTGTTGATAGGATTATAAACATTTTATCATTTAATGACCAAAACCTTAGTCACACCAGAGATATTCAGTTTTACAAAAAGAACATTGTCATCATCAGGGACCTAGTTGTAGGAAAACCATCTCTCCATGTCAATAATCGAAGGGTAGAGAACATTAGGATCTCAAGATCCATCATAAATCTTGACCTCACATTTGGTTGTAGATCGGTGTTCCATGGGACCAAGAAGCCTCTAAATTACAATATCATTGACTTTATCAGTTAATGTGATTAGCACATCAACAAGTTCAACAACTCTCTCAACCAAATTAGTGGCCATGTTATTGCGGGTTAGAGCCAATGAAATACTTTATTCCTCCCAACAATAAAAATGGACAAGCAATATGGGCTAACACTCCACTAGACTTGGGTTTGACAAAAACAATTGAATTTGAAGTTTCAAAAATTTTGGAGAAAAAAATTAGTAGGGGACTTTGTGGGGTCACTACACACAATGTGACCAATTTTTAGAGAAAAAAACCTACCGAATCACAAGTTATGGAAGTAACACTCTCTTAGGTAAATTTAAGATAAATATTTTTAAATCATTTGGGAGAACTCTATTGCAAGTATGTGCCTAATCGGTGTTGTTATTGATGTCAACATATCTATGTTGTCATTGGTGCCAACTGTGCCCTCATTTTCTTATTTTCTTGAAGATGTTGAGGATATTAAGAAAATTAGATCATCTGGTAAAAATAGTGAATTGCAGAGAAAACAATGCATTACACACAGAAGAACAGTCTAGAATAATGCTCTGCATTTCCTGTAGAATAAAGATCTTTTCCCACATATTGGAAGTTATTTAGAAACCTGTTTGAAGATGTTATATTCCAAGTTTGAGCCTCTAGAATGAAGATCTGAGTAAGTTATGCTCGCCAGAGTGAAAACATCTTTTTCTGTTGATTGGCAGTGATAGGGAGAAAGTGTTTTGCTTCACATTCCTTTGCATTAAAGTATCTTGGTCTACAGTTCTAGAATTAAGTCTGTGATGATGCTAAGTGCCTTCAACTTCAATGGTTCATGATTTGGTGGTCCGTAAGCTATCTATTGCTTATGACAATGGTTGTTAATGTTGCTCTTGTGCTTCGGTTTGAAGAACCTTCTTGACAAAGACATTGTTAGAGATCGCGCGGTTGTTTCTGGTGATTACAATATGCTTGTGGATGTCTCTTGATCATGTTCCTACATTTGGATTGGTCCACAAAGAGAAAATTGGATCGTGAATGAAGTTTGTTCATGCAAACTCAGTGCTATCATCAGTCTTGGCCAACCTGGTTGAATTCATTCGTTGCGGAGAAGCATTGAATATTGTAGAAGCATGTCGTGGCATGGAAGATTATGTTTGAGTCCCAGCTAAGGTGTGGAGTGATCCGCATACATTCTTACATCTTTTCCTTAGCTAAATTTGTATTAGGTCTAGACCTATTTTATGAATGTTTGTAATGCCAACCTTGGAGATTGATCTAACAATTGATGAATGTAATGCCAACCTTGATGAACATTCCAAGCTTGATGAGTTGTACAAAAGTGTGTAATGAAGTTGCAAAAAAGTATGTGTGTGGCAAGCATGAAGAGATAAGTGCGAAAGCTTGAAAAAATAGAGCAGAGGAGTCATTTGTGCTTCAATGGAACTAAACCCTGGCATGTAGTAGATGTTGTTCAATTAGTTCACCCTTCTTGGTAGTGAGCCACCCTTTGGCGGTGAGCCATCCTTAGGCAGTGAGCATTTTGGGTAGTGAGCCTCTATTTTTTAGTATGTCTATAACATATTTATTTTGTGGGCTAACACCCACTATGGTTTTTCCCTTTTAGGGTTTTCCACGTAAAAATATGGTGTCTCCTATGTTGATTGTGTTAATATGTTGAGCTTCTCATTTCATGCTTTCATGACTATAAGTAATTGATAATTTGATATTCATAATTGGTTAAAGTTTTAGGACAACTGATTCACCCCCCCTCTCAGTTGTCTAGTGTAGTTGAATAATTGGTATAAGAGCAAGGTTCCTTGGAAAAGGCCTAATAGCCTAAGGGAGATCTGGGGTAGTGTGATCATGGAAACAAGAAGATTTGGAAATTATGAAAGAAAAAAGGAACTAGAAGTAGCCCTTATTGATCTTGAAAATTTGAGGCAGAAATCAGAGATCTAAAAGCTAATATTCAAGAAGTTGATGAATGCATCCTAATGCTAACAGAATAAGTCAAGAAATTCAAAGAAAAAAGAAAGAAGCTAAATGATTAGTTAGATGAAGCACAAGAGTTCCTAAATGGGTTGACATTGGAAGTTGAAAAGAAGGAAGAAATTGAAAGGCATCTGAATCAAGTTGTTAAGGATAAATCAGAGGAATGTGAAGAATTGGGGAAAGAAGTACAACTTCCAAAATTTGATCTGGAAGCATCCAAGAGCTATGAGGAAAAGTTCAAACTAAGTTCTGTAAAAAGCTTGATGAGATGATTGCTAGTCAAAAGAGTGTTGATGATAAGGAAGGTTTGGGATTTGAAAAAAGGAGAAAGCTCAAAATTTGGTCAAGTAAACTCTGAATTAAAGCAAAACATAGTGAACAAGTTTAGAAATCAAAGAAGAAGACCCAGAAGACCTCTGGTCAAGTAGCCAAATGCTCAAAGGTATCCATGTTTCAATGGTCATTGTTTTAATTGCAATAAGTTTGGTCATAAAGCTACTTAGTGCAGGAATAGAACAAGCCAGAATCAAAATGTTCCATCATTCTCTAGTCAATGCTTCAACTATAAGAAAATTGGTCACAAATCAAATGAATGTAGAAATCTGGTAAGGAATGGTGTCTATAATGCTAGAAGTAGTCAAGCATTCAATGGAAAGTGTTTTGCATGCAACAGATTTGGACATATGGCTAATCAATGCAGATCAAATCCAATTAATAGAAGGAATCAAAGACAAAGGATTGTGGTGTGCCACAATTGCAACAAGTATGGACACATTGCAAGAGTTTGCAGAAGCAAAAATGTGAAAAGAAACTACCATACTAAAAATAGGAAAATAGAGCAAAGGAATGACAAAGCGAAAGAAAAGGTTGATCCGATTGAAACCAAGAAAGAAATGAGTAGGATTTGGATCGAGAAAGAAGTGATTGAAGTCAAGGATGAATCCACACCATCATCTGGTGCAGATACTTCCTCCGGGAAGTAAATTGGGAGCTTTGGCTTAGGGAGAGTAGTGTTGAAAATCCAAAACCCCCAACTAGAAAGTGGGTGCCAAAATCTGGCATGAAGGTATATGATGGAATTTGATGTGACAAATTTCTTAAAAGAAAAGCAACGAGAACTCTATCTCTGGTACTGTGATACATACTACATATCAAATGGTCAAAGAGAATGTTGATTATGATTTGTACAAGTTGCTGAGAATCCAACTACTGGAGAATCTAAAGAAGATCAGTGAAAAATGAGAATGAAGAAGTTGTAAGGAATAAAACAAGGTTTGTATGCAAGGGATATGCTAATATTGAAGGAAGATATTTTGAAGAAACTTTTGTTCCTGTAGGATTGAAGCAATTAGATTATTCCTAGAATTTGCAGCCCACAAAGATTTTAAAGTGTATTGATGCTGGTGCTATGTCACACTTTTATAAAGGAAACAACCAACGCTGATCCAACTTTTAAAATTGAATCAATAAAAAGTGACATATATGTTTTAAATTTTGAGATGATGTAAATTAATAAAATATTTATTTTTTAGTATATTTTATGTTTCTATTTTTTTGCAAAAATTAAAAAAATTATTTGAATATAGTTTTTAATAAATTGACACTATAATTTAGTTGCTGATAAAATGCTAAAAAATGAAGTTACATGAGACATCAGTCTTTATACAGTAAATTTTATTTCTTTTTCTTCAATTTTTTTTCTGTATTTATAACTTGAAACTTTAGGGCATGGATATATTTTTTTTCAATTTTGATAAACATATATTTTTAAACAAATATTAAAATGTACATGTATTAAAACATAATTGTTTCCAGTCGATGTCAACTTTCATATTAACTATTTATCTAAAATAAAAAAAAAATTATGCCATCTTGATATAGATTCTTTTATCTAGGGCATCATATTTTTTTCATTTTTTTAAAATAAGTTTTACTATTTTTCCTTGACATGGTAATTGACTTAATGTTTTGTGCTGATAACCTACTTTTAGTAAAAATAAAAAGTAAAATATAAATAATAATTAAACTATTAAATTTATTTTTTTTGAAAACTAAACTTATAGATCTACAAAAGGGTATTTTTATATTTTTTAAAAAATGTTATTTACACGAGTAGAAGTTGTTGAAATATCAAGTTTTTTAAATAATTTTTTTTTGGTAAATTGGCCTCATCATGGTGCTACATATGTATTTAGCCAACAATTTTAGCTGTAAAAGTTGTGCACATATCTAACTTAGCTAGAATGAATCTTACAAGATCATATGCTTGACCAAAATTGATTTTTAGTTAGAAATACTTAAATTCACTTGTGCTGATAAGTCAGCTGAAAGTGTGACACAGCTTTGTGCTTTTACCAATCAGATGGATGTAAAGTCTGCATTTCTGAATGTTGATTTAGAAGAGGAAGTTTACATTGAGAAAATGGAAGGATTTAAGTTGTCAGACCAAGGAGATGTTGTATGCAGGTTGAAAAAAGCTTTGTATGGATTCAAGAAAGCTCCTAGAGCCTGGTATGCAAGATAGACAAGTACCTATTGCATTTAGGATTCAATAAAGGTCCTATTGACAGTAATCTTTACTTCAAAATCAATGGTGATCAAATTTTGATTGTTGAAGTCTTTGTTGATGATATCATCTTTGGAGGCAATGAAGGTATGTGTATGAAATTTACTGATGAAATAAAAAAAGAGTTTGATATGTCCATGTTTAGTGAAATGAATTTCTTTTTAGGTCTACAAATTAATCAATCAGATAAAGGAATCTTCATATCTCAGTCTAAGTATGTGAGAGAGTTGTTGAAAAAGTTTGGGATGGAAGCCTCTAAACCAGTGTGTACTCCTATGGTGACTGGCTGCAAGTTGAGCAAAATTGATGAATCACCTAAGGCCGATCAAAAGAAATATAGATTCATGATTGGAGGATTGCTTTATCTAACTCAAACTAGACCTAATATTATGCATGCAGTATGTCTTGTTGCAAGGTTTCAAGCTAATCTAAGGGAATCACATGTGATGGCAGTCAAGAGAATCTTGAGGTATCTAAAAGGCACTCTGAATCATGGCTTATGGTATCCAAAGGACAATGACTTCACTCTCAGTACTTATACAGATGCAGATTGAGCTAGAGATGTTGATGACATAAAGAGAACAAGTGGAGGTGCCTTCTTCTTGGGTAATAGACTAGTTTCATGGCTAAGAAAGAAACAAGCTTCAATCTCTTTGTCAACTATAGAAGCAGAGTATATTGCAGCAGCATGTTGTTGCACTCAAGTGCTATGGATGAAGCAAACATTGAAGGATATAAGAATTGTATATGAAGATCCAATTGCAATCTTTTGTGACAATACAAGTGGGATAAACATTTCAAAGAACCCAGTGATGCATTCAAGAACCAAGCACATCAATAAGGTATCACTTTTTGAGAGAGAAGGTGATAGAGAATGAAGTAAAATTGGAATATGTGTTAACAAAGGATCAGATTGCAAACATTTTCACTAAGCCTCTGCTTAAAGATACCTTTGAGTATCTCAGAGAAACATTAGGGGTCATTACCTCTCCTGCCCAGAACTAAGATGCATAGGAATGCATCAATCTAGTGGAGCTCAAAATGTCATTTCTTGATCTGGATTGATGTTTTGAAAGCTACCTCTCAGGGGGAGTAGCTAGATGTTTCTGGTAAAGTAAGTGGATCAGTGTAGTAGCATGCAAGTATGTTCCCTTTGCCATTGATGTCAAAGGGGGAGAGAAATCATGTGAAAAACTCAAGGGCAGAAAGAGTGCAGATGTGTGAAAAGAAAGGGGGAGAATATTGTCTTGATGGTATCTTAAGTTTTTCACATCATATGTTGCCATCAATGACAAAGGGGGAGATTGTTGTACATATGTGCCTAATCGGTGTTGTCATTGATGTCAACATATTTGTGTTGTCATTGGTGTCAATTATGCCCTCATTTTGTTATTTTCTTGAAGATGTTGAGGATATTGAGAAAATTAGATCATCCGGTAAAAATAGTGAATTGCAGAGAAAATAGTGTATTACACATAGAAAAACAGTCTAGAAGAATGCTTTGCATTTCTTGTAGAATGAAGATCTTTCCCTATGGATTGGAAGTTATTTAGAAGCCTTCTTGAAGATGTTATATTCCAATTTTGAGCCTCCTTAATGAAGGTTCGAGTAAGTTATGCTCACCAAAGTGAAATTAACTTTTTCTGTATGATTGACATTGACAGGGAGAAATCATTTTCCTCCACACTCCTCCGCATTAAAGTATCTTGGTCTGTGGTTCTAGAATTAATTCTATGATGATGCTAAGTGCCTTCAAATTCAATCATTCATGATTTGGTGGTTCGCAAGCTATATTTTGCTTATGACAGTGGCTGTTAGTGTTGCTCTTGTGCTCTTGTTTGAAGAACCTTCTTGAAAATGTTGTTAGAGATCGTGCAGTTGTTTCTAGTTATTACAATGTGCTTGTGGATGTCTCTTGATCATGTTCCTACATTTGGATTGGCCCACAAAGAGAAAATTGGATCGTGAATGAAGTTTGTTCATGTAGACCTAGTACTATCATCAGTCTTGGCTGACCTGATTGAATTCATTCATTGCAGAGAAGCATTGAAGATTGTAGAAGCATGTCATGGCATGGAAGATTGTGTTTGAGTCCTAGCTAAGGTGTGGCATTATCCGCATACATTCTTAAATCTCTTCCTTAGCTAAATTTGTATTAGGTCCAAACCTATTTTATGAATGTTTGTAATGCTGACCTTGGAGATTGATCCAATGGTTGATGAATGTAATGCCAACCTTGACAAACATTCCAAGCTTGATGAGTTCTATAAAAGTGTATAATGAAGTTGTGAAAAAGTGTGTGTGTGGAAAGCATGAAGAGATAAGTGTGAAAGTTTGAAAAAGTAGAGTAGAGGAGTCATTTGTGCTTCAATGGATCTGAACCCTAGCATGTGGTAGATGCTATTCAATTTGTTCACCCTTCTTGGTAGTGAGCCACCCTTCGGCAGTGAGCCATCCTTAGGCAGTGAACCATTTTTGTAGTGAGCATTTTGGGTAGTGAGCCTTGTAGGTAGTGAGCCTCTATTTTTTGGTACTACTATAACATATACATTTTGTGGGCTAACACCCACTATGGTTTTTCCCTTTTAGGTTTTTCCACATAAAAATCTGTTGTCTCCTATGTTGATTGTGTTAATGTGTTGAGATTCTCATTTCATGCTTTCATGATTATAAGTAATTGATAATTTGATATTCATAAGTGGTTAAAGTTTTAGGACAACTAATTCACCCTCCTTTCAGTTGTCCAGTGTAGTTCAACAAACTCAAAAAAATAAACTCTTATAAAATAAAGAAATTAAATTCCATGTTTCTGTAGTATAACCATGCCAAAAAGAGCAAAACCATGTATTTTGGCATCAAAACAACCAAAAAAACCCCTTGTTTTCCTTTATATTCAATAGTTGCAACAACAATATTAAAAATGCATTAACTTTAGCTAGACTTAATGAAATTTAAAATCATAAAATGGTCTAGAAATATTAAAATGAGGCACTCATAACCCACAAACTCTTTTACAAAATGTTTCATGTGTAAAGAGTGGTTTACAAAACAACATGGTTTATGGAAGAAAATTTAGGAAAACTTTCAGAGAAAGAATGGTGTTTTTTCAACAAAACACCTCATAAATGTAGTGTTGTCAATCAGGATTGCGCCACTAGTCAAGTCAAGCTTGACTATCTTGTTGAAACATGGAAGCCCTCTCAGATGTGGATGATCTATGATGAGAGGGAATCTCCTAAGTGAGTTGGTTCTCCTTATGATTTCCTAATCTAATAACTTGTGGGGAAAAAGGATAGAAGGATATGATTGAAATGTAAAACTGAACATTGATAACTAATCTAGCTGAATTTCTATCACTCACAAAACAGATCCTCAAACTTAAATCTTCACAATTCCACTGATAGTTTATCCCTTAAGTGATTTGCAACAAGGTTTGAATCAAACACAAACTACAACAGGAAAAAAACTAAGTTTTTAATAGCATTGAGACATGATAAAGGACACAAAAGTCACAATATAACATCTGATCAAGAGTGTAAAATGTGTGAAACAAGATGATGTGCTATTAGAGCTGCAAGGAGTATAATGTATGTAAAACTATGTGAGCCAACTACCTATATACAACTATCTTGTGAACAAGATAGATGAAACTAGTATCAACTGACTACCAAAAGAAAACTATGTCCTCTATAAATGCCTGCCAAAAGATCTCTCCAAAAGAAAGCTGAAAAAATCTCCTAAAAATAGATCCAGAAATCAATTTTCGGAGTCCATCATAAAGCTGAAAATAAAGCCATTAGACTGCCACCAATCTGTCTCGAAACTAAAGAATAAAGCTGCCAAACTGTACCCTTAGGTGGCCCCACCAAATCTGCTTTAAAATCATGCTTTATTGGCTCAATAAAAGCTTAAATTTGTCTTCTTCTGCCCAATTTCACCCAAAGAAAGAAAAGAAGATCCTATTTTCTTTTAACTGCATAAAATAGCATTTATTTTAAAACAATTTATAAAATACTGTTTTAAAACAAAGCTTTACATTAAATTGCGCTTTTATTCTTGATCTACCTAATTTGGTTTTATAAAAGAATAATATACCTTGCCAAGCATATTACATTTATGACATTTGTTTTTTGACAAAATCATGAAAATATTTCAAGGCATGTATATGTTTTTGCAAAAATAAGGCCTATGAGGGCTTTTCCCATTTGTTGTTTGCAAAATGACTCTAAAGGCATGCTTACACTTCAAATGTTTTGCAAGTTGCACTAAGGGCATGTGGACCCATCTCAATCTCAAAAGGGGACTACAAGAATCACCTAAGGGTATAAAGGCCTATGTGTTAAAGCATGTAATATATCTCTACGTCATTAAAGCCTAGGTTTTGACATGTCTAAAAGACATGATACCACAATGGAATTAGTTACGCAAATAAAATTAAACTTCCATGTGATAAATGCCATATTCGGCCTTAGGGCTTCCTGAAACCGTAAAACAAAACAACTTTTTGCCCTATCATTTCGGGCTCACTTGTAAAATGCAACTTTGATGAAAATGGGGCTCTGCACAACCGCCATTTGAGGGTTTTGACCTACAACTCCGAGGTATTTCTCTTTGGATTTTCTTGCCAATCTCTACAGAGTTTGATCGAGAATGGCAAGGTAAGACTGATTTGTGGCTCATATGTGATTCATATTTTGATATTCTTTCAAATATGAGATAAAAGATAGACTTTTTGAGCTACGACCTTGTATGATTTCTAACACATCTTTCTCTCTAATATGTTTTGTTGTTTCTTTCTGTTGATATCTATTCATGTCTGGTCACCATAGAATATCCACTGAGTCTTCCTAAGATGTTGTAAAATGCAAACATTAGCCTCTCTCAGAAACACAAAGGTGAGTTTCGATGTCGACCCTTGCTATTTTTCTGTGTATTTTCTCTTCCAGTGGGAGGGGGCCACGACCAGTCATATTCTGATGGATTTGTTTCATTTCTGTATGACTTATTCCTATTTGGTAGGGCTGTGATCCGTGGTTCTCCTGACTCAAGCATTTTATGAGCCCAAAAAAAAAGGCAAACCCTCACCTTCATGTTTATTAATAAAAAAAGGTGAGTTCTTATGGCTTGAACTCTGCATCTACTTCTTACTTCGTTGGTGGAAGCCCAAACTGAGCGTAGTATTGAACTTTTTCTACCTCCTGAGAAACAATATGGGATGTTTGCTTGTGCTCTGTACTTTATATTAGATATGGGTTTTTCTTAGCTTTAGACATATACATTTCTGTATGTTGTTATTTCAGTGCACTTTGCTCTTTAGCTACAACTCTGGCTATATTGGAGTTGAAATCCCCCTAATTTCCTTTGCATCTAGGCCATATAGTACTCCATGTATGTGCTTCCCTTCTATCTGTGGCTAATGTCTAACAATGTTCCATTAGCTACAAACATCTGAATGGTGGAGACTTTGAGTGATTTTCATTTATACAAATTGCATGAGGTTTGGAAAAAAGAAGACAAAAACCCTCAAGCAACATATTATAAGCATGAACTCGATTTTTTACCATTTCACTTTGTGTAGAAGGTGATATCATTATGTCATTCTTCGTATAACTTTCACTAAAACCAAAATTCAACTATTCTTTCCTAGCTTACCAACATGAGAAAAAGAAAAATATGATTTATTTTGACTACTCAAGCTTCAGATATATATATTTCTGTATACTTTTTATCATGAAAAAATGCCACAGCCACAATTGTCTTCTAATGCATTTCCTTTTGTTCTTCTCCATTGTTATCTCTTTGGCCGCCATTGAAGAGCTCGATTCGAGTTAGTATGAGACCTCTACGACTTGTATTTCACTATCTCTATGGCATTCTGTAGCTTTTGATTTAAAACTCACAGCCACATCATGTCTCTTTTGCTCTGAAATGAAGAAAGGTAAAAACCACCTTCTGAACCTTGTCTCCTTTAGACCATTTCTTATATTGCATTGATATTTACCAGTCATGGCTAAGAAACTTATGAAACATCAGGCATTTTCTATATTTTCCTATTAAAAATATGAACCTCGTGGTTATAACTGGAGACCTCTCCATTCTTTGCATCTATAGTTTAAACTTGAAAAGGTTTCTCTGAAAGTCATGAGTGGCTGTGACTGTCATGACATTCTCTTATTTCTGTGCTCTCAATGTATGATTCTCTATATCATTTACAATTATGACATCATGGCTATTCATTTATCTTATGTTTCCCCCTACAGCTGCACTAGTAAATTATAACTATGACATCTACTCCTTTTATTGGTCATACAATCAAGGCATTATGTAATTTGTGATTGAATTCTCCTGGCATAAATATTGTACATCATGACTAGTTGTGGATCTTTTATGACTATTAATATTGTTGTCCTCCATAAGGCAGAAGTAAACCTTTTAGTATTTCATGGCATGAATGGCTGCCTTGGATGGCTGTAGGATCTCAATGAGAACATTATCTAGATGTATGTTTGGCTGTCTAATTCATTGATGACTGATCTGAAAGTCATGATGACTATTATATGTTGACACATAACTATTCTCTCACCACCTTTTCCCCTGATTTGCAAGAAATATTGTTGATGGCTGCCTTGGATAGCTGGATGTACAGTGACATAGGGTTGTTATGCTCCTTTTATTGCCCTTCTATGACTTGGCATAAAGATATATTTAAGACTACATTTAAATAGTAGTTTGACATTGGTCATTATCAACTATAGCACAACATATGTTACTCATTGTTCTAATATTGTGTTGCTGTATTACATTTAGTGAGATCACATTGAACTATGATATGACACATTCCATATTCATTCTAGTTCATAGCTACATGTCATGGATCACTTGCTGATCCACTTCCTATAGTCCGCTTGTATCTTAATCACACATGGTAAGCACTTGATGAGCTACCTCCTATAGTTGTCGCATGGCATCTATATGATTGTCCCATCTTGATGGTTGTTTATGCATAATAAGATGAAACACTCATGTTATACATTATGATATGCACTTGAAAACTTTTCCATATTGATATTGTGTCTTCAATATTGTCTTTTTAATGGGAACATTCCTTGAATGATATGTTGGATAAAATCTACCATGTTGTACTGAATAATGCACTTTTCATCAGCACAAAGGTGTTGTCTTGTACTTCTAAACACTTTCAATTGATGAAACTGTATAATGATCTATAATTGGATATATGTCCTCGTCTGAAGGCTATCAAATTTTTTATTCTAAATCATCTTGAATGCATGAAAACAAGAAAATATTTGCATATATTTGAAAATCCATTCACCTACTTAGATTATTGGGTAGCCTGCTGATGATATATGGCTGTCACTCCATCCCAATTGGACTGCTAGCCATAAATGAGCACTAGGTTGAGAGCTGATGTTCTAAGTTGATGAAGCATTTAACTTTGGTCACATAATGAAATTGTTTCATCCCTTTTTGAGATTAAAGGGGAAACGCCTGCTGGGTTCAACCCTTGTGGGAGCCTCATTTTACACCACATGCTGATTTGTCTTCAATTAATTACATGAGTTATCCTATACCTGCACATGAAACAAATAGATTAGAATAAAATAATGATACTTGATGATGCTTCATTTTCCTCTCTTCTAACTGATGAATATTATACTTTATGATCTTGACTATTTCATACAATCTGTTATGTATTATGTTTTTACTAATATAGTGTATGGATGAGATGATGTCATGAGATCTAACAGGACCCTTCCCACATTTTTTGTAGGTTCATGATAGTTTCAGAGCTCGGCAACGAATAGAGAAGCTACAACATGATTGACAGACTCTAAATTCAAGCAATGATTGGCACCCTCTCCTTCATATGCTTTTTCAATTCCTATTTTCCCTTTTATAGTTGCATAACATATTGTATTAGATATTAAAATTCAGCTATTCCCATGGCTTGTGTGGGACCAGTTATTACTCTCTTTTGTTCTTTATCCACTACAACATGATTCATTTATGTATATCTCATTTGATGATATGAATGTAATACTAAAATACATTATGAAACATCTTTCAAACCATGGTAAGCACTTTGAAACAATAATGAATGTCAACTGATTTGTACTTTCTTTTACATAACCATAGCTAATAAAACTGAAACAATAATGAATGTCAACTAATTTGTACTTTCTTTTACATAACCATAGCTAATAAAACTGAATCAATCTATATGATAACTTACACAACTGGTGCCACCATAAATGCTATGAATTTTCACTTTAAGATAATGAACTACAGTGCATTAGCTCTGCTAATTTTTGAGATGTGGTAAAAAATGGTAACATTTATTGCAACTTCTGCTATATGCTTACTTGTTAAGCATTTGATTAGTCACCTTGAACATCCATTGGGCATCGAGTCATACTCTGTCCTTCTCAAAATTAGAAATCACTGCAATTCAGCTCCCCAACAGTCCAACAGTAACAGAAAAACTGAAAACAAAACTAACTGAAAACAAACTAACAGGCCCTGATGGCCAAAACACCTATGCAATAGCACTTAGGGAAACACAATTAACTAAAAAAAAGTGTACGTAAAGCACTTATTGGCTCAAAAACTAACCTAACCCTACTCTAACCAGCCAAGGGAGCTGGTCAAACAAACCCATTCACTGACTGGGTGAAATAGTTGCCCTTTCTACAAAATATTCGATGTTTCAGAAAATTTTGAATAGCTACTTGAAAAAGAACAATGATTGAAAGACCGCAAACTTGCCGTACCATATCTTGAAGAATATACACAAGACCACTAACCTCTTTATTAGGAATAGAAACACTGCTATCCTGAGGTGACATAATGACTTGAGTCTAATCTTCTTCAACAACACTCTCATGTTTAGGTTCCATCTTGGAAAGATGTCTGATTGGGTAGCCTTTGGAGATGATAAACTGAAAACTCTTTTTGCTGTTTTCTCCTCTAAGAACTACCTCTTCCATGACAAACTCTTTGATCACTTGATCATACTGATCACAGACCTTCGTCTTGAAAGGTGTTAAGCTACCAACAGTGTTGGAGTAAAAACCTTCAATGATAGTTGAGAATAAGTCCTCTCGACGAACAGTTTCATCATGCAATATATGCTCTAACTGATATTCATAATGGCCTTCAAAATTTATACCTTTAACATCAACTTCTTGATCCTCCAAGTCATGATTGTCCTCATTTACTTCCTTCCAAATCTGCCTCTTGCTTGACTGAGTCTCTTCCCTCTGCTTATTTTTCTCATCATCTAATGGCTTGGGCCTTTGATTGCTGTAAGAAATTAATAGAAAGGTAATCTCCCTACAAGCCAAACAATTAGGGTCCTGGCAATCAAGCATGAAGTTGTCTTGAAGAGGTAGATCATCTCTAGCTAATTAACTTGCTTTCTTGTCAAGACAAACTACCTCAGTCTTATTCAAGTCAACTTCTTCATTATAGTACGATGGAAGCTCTAAGAATAAACTGAATGCCTCATCTTCGTAAGGAATTTGATCTAATTCAACCTTGTGTTCAGTCTGATAGTCAGGGTTTCTATACATAACAAGCATGCAAGATTTAGAAGAAGGACTGCCTGTTTGCTCTTCAAACTGTACTGAGGCTCCAATCTCATTATTGTCTTCATGAAACAACAACATATGACTTTCTGAGAAACCTTTTGGCTATCCCAAATTGGCTAATAAGTTTGATTCATGCATGTTGTCTTCATCGACATAGGTGGGCAGCTGATCAAACAAGAAAACTGAATCATCTTCCTTTTCTAGTTCACTCTCCATTTGAACCTGAGCAACATGTCTTTGTAATTGAAGACTTTCTGCCTCCAATCTCTATATTCTTCTTTGATTTATCTTATAAAAAGCATAAGAATTTTTTTTAAATGATTCAAAATGCATAGGGTTCAGGATCAAGCTTGAATCGACCTCCTTTATACATTCGTTATGCTCATAACCAGCTGGGGATGTAGGACAAATGACAACAGCTTCTTGTTTGGATTTATCAGCTGCTGGCCTGACATTCATGGTTTCAATTGGTTTGGATTCTTGATATGACTGCAACTAGGGACTAATAGATTGGTGTTGAATATAGACAGGCTCCTGAACAAAGTCAGAGCTTCTAAAACTCAGGATTTTGATCTCTTGAGGAGTCTGTTTGCATTCAAAACTAGTCTCTTGGCCTTGGGGATAATTCAGATCACAAGATTCAGTGCTTTGCCAATTCACGAAAACCACCTCAGGGTTGCAATCTCTTCTTGGGGCCTATAGATCAGTTTGGAAGGGAGGCCTATTCTATTGATTAAACTGATATGGGGCTTGGAAAGGCTTTTGTTCTTGATGAATTTGCCTCTTGATATTAACAAACTCATTTGTCATGCTCTCAATTGTGTTTTGAACTTGTTGGAACTCTTGAGTTTGGATTGGAATTGCAGTCTCTTGGGCAATAGTCTGGTGTTCTATGGCTGGAACAGCTGGGATAACTGGCAAAAGGGGAACTGCCATGGGCTCAGGTGGCTGGATTTGCCAAACAATGGGTAAGGGAGGCCTTGGGGATAGTTTCCTAGCTAGAATAAGGTAGTTTTTTTTCTCTAACAGCAATCTCAAAAGCATCGGGAAGGGTACATCCACCTAGAGCCTAAATCATAATAGATATTCGATATCTAAAGCTCTAAGAAAAAATAGAAAGGTATGCATTGGTGCAAGCCTTACCATCACGGGGATTCTATCTCAAGTCCTCCAAAAGCAGTAATTGAAATTGGACATATGTTCATGTGGATGCCTCTTGATGGTACTCAACTGCTGTAATAGAGACAAAAGATAGAATTTGTCCTCAAAATGTTTGTGCAATCCATCTCCTAGATCATCCCATGATGTGATTGAGTGTGTTGTGAGTCTTCTGAACCACTATAAAGCTTTCCCTTTCAGCTATGCAGCCAAGAGTCTGATTGCTATGTTCTTTTGGGTGACATCATGTATCGAACATAGAGTTGTAACATCTTGAATATGCTCAACAGATGTGATGTGGTCTTCTATAGTGAAATATGGTAGTCATTTGAGGGCTACAGCTGGAATCTCATCACATTGAGCAAGTCCTTGTTAAATGCAGCAAAAGGATATGGTTTGGCCATTTATCTAGGGTCTCTAGGATGTTAAAATTTTTTTACCTCCAAAGGTTGTTGATACTAAAGAAAACACCTGATTCTTCAGCATGTGCTATTCACTGGATCTGCATGTGAAAACAAAGATTCGAGTCACCAAGTATGCTGATTTTTATCTTTGAGAGGTTGAAACCTTATCGTGCATACCAAACAACAAAGAAAATGATGTGCTTTTGTCCCACCAGGCGTGCCAAAAATAGTTGTCAATTAGGATTGGGCCACTAGTCAAGTCAAGCTTAACTATCATGTTGAAACATGGAAACCCTCTTAGATGTGGGTGATATATGATGAGAGGGAATCTCCAGAGTGAGCTGGTTCTCCTTATGATTTCCTAATCTAATGACTTGCGGGGAAAAGGGATAGAAAGATATGATTGAAATGTAAAACCGAACATTGATAACTAATCTAGATGAATTTCTATCACTCACAAAATAGATCCTCAAACTTAAATCTTCACAATTCCACTGATAGTTTATCCCTTAAGTGATTTGCAACAAGGTTTGAATCAAACACAAACTACAACTAGGAAAAAAACTAAGTTTTTAACAACATTGAGACATGATAAAGGACACAAAAGTCACAATATAACATTAGATCAAGACTATAAATGTGTGAAATAGGATGATTTGCTATTAGAACTGGAAGCAATACAATGCATGTAAAACCATCTGAGCCAACTGTTTGTATACAACTATACCGTGAACAAGAGAGAAGAAATTGGTATCAACTGACTGCCAAAAGAAAACTTTGTCCTCTATAAATGCCTGCCAAAAGATCTCTCCAAAAGAAAGCTAAAAAAAGCTCCTAAAAATAGATCGAAAAATCTATTTTTAGAGTCCATCAAAAAGATGAAAATAAAGCCCTCAGATTGCCACCAATCTATCTCCAAACTAGAGAATAAAGCTGCCAAACTATACCCTTAGGTGGCCCCACCAAGTCTGCTTTAAAATCATGCTTTATTGGCTCAATAAAAGCTTAAATTTGTCTTCTTCTGCCCAATTTTTCCCAAAGAAAGAAAAGAAGATCCTATTTTCTTTTAACTGCATAAAATAGCATTTATTTTGAAGCAAATTATAAAATATTGCTTTAAAACAAAACTTTGCATTAAATTGCACTTTGATTCCTAATCTACTTGATTTGGTTTTACAAAAGAATAATACAAGGCTTTTATCTTACCTTGCCAAGCATATTACATTTATAGCATTTGTTTTTCTACAAAATCATGAAAATATTTCAAGGCATGTATATGCTTTTGCAAAAATAAGGCCTATGAGGGCTTTTCCTATTTGTTGTTTGCAAAATGACTCTAAAGGCATGCTCACACCTCAAATGATTTGCAAGTTGCACTAAGGGCATGTGGATCCATCTCAATCTCAAAAGGGGACTGCAAGAATCACCTAAGGGCATAAAAGCCTATGTGTTAAAGCATGTAATATCTCTCTAAGGCATTAAAGCCTAGGTTTTGACATGTCTAAAAGACATGATACCACAATGGCATTAGTTAGGCAAATAAAATGAAACTTCCATCTGATAAATGTCATATTCAGCCTTAGGGCTTCCTAAAACCCTAAAACAAACCAACTTTTTGCCCTATCATTTCGGGATCACTTGCAAAATGTAACTTTGATGAAAATAGGGCTCTCCACAACTGCCATTTGAGGGTTTTGACCTACAACTCCGAGGCATTTATCTTTGGATTTTCTTGACAATCTCTATAGTGTTTGACCAGGAATGACAAGGTAAGACTGATTTGTGGCTCATATGTGATTCATATTTTGATATTCTTTCAAATTTGAGATGAAAGATGGACTTTTTGAGCCGTGGCCTTGTATGATTTCTGACACATCTTGTTCTCTGATACGTTTTGTTGTTTCTTTCCATTGATATATATTCATGATTGGCTACCATGGTGTATCCACTAAGTCTTCCGAGGCATTGCCAAATGCAAACTTCAGCCTCTCTCAGAAACACAAAGGTGAGTTTTGATGTCGACCCTTGCTATTTTTCTGTGTATTTTCTCTTTTAGTGGGAGGGGGCCGTGGCCAGTCATATTCTGATGGATTTGTTTCATTTCTATATGATTTATTCCTGTTTGTTGGGGCCATGATCCATGGCTCTCCTAACTCGAGCATTTTCTGAGCCAGAAAAATAAAAGTAAACTCTCAGCTTCATGTTTATTAATAAAAAAAGGTGAGTTCTTATGGCTCGAACTTTGCATCTATTTCTTACTTCATTGGTGGAAGCCCAAACTGAGCATAGTATTGAACATTTTCTACCTCCTTAGAAAGAATATGGGACATTTTCTTGTGCTCTGTACTTTATATTAGATATGGTGTTTTCTTAGCTTCGGACATATACATTTTTGTATGTTGTTATTTCTATGCACTTTGTTCTTCAGCTGTGACTCTAGCTGTATTGGACTTGAAACCCCCCCTCATTTCCTCTACATCTAGGCCATATAGTACTCCATGTATGTGCTTCCCTTCTATCTATGGCTGATGTCTGACAATGTTCCATTAGCTACAAACATTTGAATGGTGGAGACTTCGAGTGATTTTCATTTATGCAAATTGTATGAGGTTTGGAAAAAACTAGACAAAAACCCTTAGGCAACAGATTATAAGCATGAACTAGACTTTTTATCATTTCACTTTGTGTAGAAGGTGATATCATTATGCCATTCTCCGTATAACTTTCACTGAAACCAAAATTCAACTGTTCTTTCCTGGCTTACCAACATTAGAAAAAGAAAAATATGATTTATTTTGACTACTCAAGCTTCAGATATATATATTTATGTATGCTTTTTCTCATGAAAAAATGCCACGGCCACACCTGTCTTCTAATGCATTTGCTTTTGTTCTGCTCCATTGCTATCTCTCTAGCCACCATTAAAGAGATCGATTTGAGTTAGTATGAGACCTCTACGACTTGTATTTCAATGTCTCTATGGCATTCTGTAGCTTTTGATTTAAAACTTGTGGCCACATCATGTCTCTTTTGTTCTGAAATGAACAAAGGTAAAAACCACCTTCCAAACCTTGTCCCCTTCAGACCATTTCATTTATTGCATTGATATTTACTAGTCATGGCTAAGAAACTTATGAAACATCAGGCATTTTCTGTATTTTCCTATTAAAACTATGAACCTTGCATTTATAACTGGCGACCTCTCCATTCTTTGCATCTGTACTTTAAACTTGAAAAGGTTTCTCTGAAAGTCATGAGTGGCTGTGACTGTCATGACATTCTCTTATTTCTGTGCTCTCAATGTATGATTCTCTGTATCGTTTGTAATTATGACATCATGGCTGTTCATTTATCTTATGTTGCCCCCTGCAGTTGCACCAATAAATTATAACTATGACATCTACTCCTTTTATTGCTCATACAATCAAGGCATTATGTAATTTGTGATTGAATTCACCTGGCATAAGCACTGTACATCATGACTAGTTATGGATCTTTTATGACTGTTAATATTGTTGTCCTCTGTAATAGAGAAGTTAACCTTTTCGTATTTCATGGCATCAATGGCTACTTTGGATGGCTATAGGCTCTCAATGAGAACATTGTTTAGATGTATGTTTGGTTGTCTAATTCACTAATGACTGATCTAAAAGTCATGATGACTATTGTATGCTGACACATAACTATTCTTTCACCAGCTTTTTCCCTGATCTACAAGAAATATTGTTGATGGTTACCTTGGATAGTCAGATGTACAATAACATATGGTTGTTATGCTCCTTTTACTTCCCTTCTATGACTTGGCATAAAGATATATTGAAGACTGCATTTAGACAGTGGTTTGGCATTGGTCATTTTCAAGTGTAGCACAACATATGTTACTCACTATTCCAATATTGTATTGCTGTATTACATTTGGTGTGATCACATTGAACTATGTTATGGCACATTCCCTATTCATTCTAGTTCATAGCTAGATGTCATGGATTACTTGCTGCCCTTTTGTATCCTCTTATCTTATTGATCATATCTTAATCACACATGGTAAGCACTTGATGAGCTACCTCCTATAGCTGTAGCATGGCATCTATATGATTGTCCCATCTTGATGGTTGTTTATGCATAATTAGATGAAACACTCATGTTATACATTATGCTATGCGCTTGAAATCTTTTCCATATTGATACTATGTCTTCAATGCTGTCTTTTTAATGGGAATATTCCTTGAATGATATGTTGGATAAAATCTTACATGTTGTGCTGAATAATGCACTTTCCATTAGTACAAAGGTGTTGTCTTGTACTTGTAAACACTTTCAATTGATAAAACCGTATAATGATCTGTAATTGGATATATGTCCTCATTTGAAGGCTATCAAATTTCAGATTCTGAATCATCTTGAATGCATGAAAACAAGAAAATATCTGCATATATTTGAAACTCCATTCACCTACTTAGGTTATTGGGTAGCCTGCTGCTAATATATGGCTATCACTCCATCCCAATTAGACTACTAGCCATAATTGAGCACTAGGTTGAGAGATCATGTTCTGAGTTGATGAAGCATTTGACTTTAGTCACATAATGAAATTGTTTCATCCCTTTTTGAGATTAAAGGGGAAAAGCATGCTGGGCTCAACCCTTGTGGGAGCCTCATTTTACACCACATACTGATTTGTCTTCAATCAGCTACATGACTTATCCTATACCTGCACATGAAACAAATAGATTAGAATAAAATAATGATACTTAATGATGCTTCATTTTCCTCTCTTCTAACTAATGAATATTGTACTTTCTGATCTTGACTATCTCATACAATCTATTATGTAATCTATTCGTACTGATATAGTGTATGGATGAGATGATGTCATGAGCTCTAATAGGACCCTTCCCACATTTTTTGTAGGTTCGTGATAGTTTCAAAGCGCAGCAATGAATAGAGCAGCTGCAACATGATTGACCGACTCCAAATTTAGGCAATGATTGGCACCATCTCCTTCATATTCCTTTTTAGTTCATGTTTTCCCTTTTATGGTTGCATAACATATTGTATTAGATATTCAAATCCAGCTATTCCCACTTCTTGTGTGGGACCAATTATTACTCTCTTTTGTTCTTTATCCACTGCAGTATGATCCATTTATGTATATCTCATCTGATGATATGACTGTAATACTGAAATACATTATGAAACATCTTTCAAACCATGATAAGCACTTTGAAATAGCAATGAATGTTAATTGATTTTCACTTTCTTTTACATAACCATAGCTAATCAAACTGAATCAATCTATATGATAACTTACACAACTGGTACCACCATAAATGCTATGAATTTTCACTTTTAAGATAATGAATTCCAATGCATTAGCCCTGCCAATTTTTGAGTTGTGGTAAAAAATGGTAACATGTAGTTTATGAAGAATCCCTCAAATGTAGGTGAAGTGAACTTCCAAAATCAACTGATATTAATGCACTTCAAAAATTAAATCAAATGGAAATTTAAAAAATAAATCCAAACCCATGGATCAGAAAAAAGCTCTGATACCAATTGATATGGAAACAAGCAAAAATAAGTAGCAAAATACAGAGACTAGGTTCATAAAAGGACATTAATCTTTGTAAAACAAAACATTACAAAAATTGTATTCCAATATGTCCTACAC